>BSBM01001505.1:950000-1170000 GCA_027924585.1 Larix kaempferi | reverse complement strand
CCTATGTGTTTTTCCCACACATTATTTTATCCTAAAAATGTCCAACCAATGCTTGTGAAGCCAACCCAATGGGATGATGTATTTTACATTATCCCCCAAACCGTAAGGGACTAGGTTCCCCTCCTTTGCAGACACACTGCTTACTTTGTTGCTAAGATGAACTACCACATATTTTTTGACCTCCTTCACCACCAAGATGTTAGAAACAATGGCCCACTGAGAGGGGGGGTGAAACAGTGAGCTTGCACTTATTAACAATTTCAACTTCTTCTCTAAAATCGTATATCATTAATTACACATTCACTTCAATATCATATTCATCAACAAATTGTATCACGTGTCATTCATTAAGCAAGACACATTATCATCAACACATTACAAGAGACAAGATATAAGCTTTGTAAAAGAATTATAATTGGAGACTTTAATCTCCAGAATGGGCTACAACCCAAAGTGGCACCAACCACAAGATAATTCTGTCAGCTGCAACTCACTAGGATGCACCAACACCTCAACAACTATAGATTTACAATGCTATTTCAGACTCTTATTAAGTCTACATATTACATACATCATCAACCAGAAGCCCTCAGTTTTTTCCAAATCAGTTCATCATTCTCATCAAGCACTCATTATTCAATATAACTTCATTCTGTCCATCAGCAAATATCACCAATCAGATCACATCTTCATTCTATCATCATTATTCATGTCATATCAATCTACTACCATATCTCCATTCATACACTTTACACTATCCATATGCACATCAAAGCATTCTGCCCATATCATCAGTCATCTCTTCATAATTCTACCAGGACGTCTTCATTCTGTCCATCAATAGGTTGCCTCAGTTTAACCAAGAATAAAAGATAGAAAGAGAGACTATTTTATTGCTCCACCTGCTGTTGCTCCTTCACCAAAAAATTTCCTCATCTTCCTAACCCCCGAGATCAGAGCTCTCCTCTATCTCCTAAATTCTCCCCCAAATTCTCCACACTCACTAGACAAAAAAACACAACCATCTTGTTCTTCATTTATACTTCTCCTTTCCATGTATTTAGGAGGCCGACTTGTCTTTTTGTTTCTATTAATTCAAATAATTCAAATGATATTTTTATTTCCATGTTATCCTTAACCAATAAAAATACATATCTTTGCCACATCATCATGGTCTTTATGCCTGCATGGTATCCACCCTTATGCCTGCAAGGACCCATAATGTATGCCTGCAATGGTCATATGAAATGATATTTATGTTTGTACTGTATTCCTGAGCTGATATTTATGTTTGTAATGTAGTTGTTCTTGCACAAAGTTCGTACATTTTTCATTTTTGAGAGATGTCATTATAGCACATGTATACGTTTTTAATGATTTTTTTATTTTTTATTTTATTGTAGTGAGGACCATGGATGCACATTCAGACATCCAAAGAGAAATTTAGAGGCTCAAAGAAATTCGAGCCTTAATAACTATTGTTGATGATCTAGGCATCTTATGCTTGCATCCAATTTGGATGCAATGATAGAAACCTTTAGTAGGTCTAGTGGCACACTGAAATACATTGCCACATTCAAAGAAAGAAAGAGGAAACAATATGAGGATGGAATTATCTACAAAGAAGTTAAGAAGTTGAAAATAACAAAACAACATTTGTCTTCCCTCTTTAATGATCCATGGACGGGTGAAATACTGAATGCAAACAAAAGGCATATTTTTATTGAGTGGTGTACATATCAACCATTCATAGATAATTGGATGGACTGATGGTACATGGTGTTTGATGTACCACCACATAACAACAAGGAAATGCCTCTATATTTTCTGAGAAAGATGTACGCAGAATTTGTTTTGGGGAAGCATGTTATTAACTATTTTGATATCTTGGAGTACCAGGGCGTTGGGATGGGGATGACTCAGCAACATCCCAGTGCGAGGAAGATAGATCCCAATCGCCTAGTATCTCCACCTATTAGGAAGCTACCCAGGTTAGATGTGCCGCCTGCACATCATTTGTTCCCAGAGACACGGGAGTCATTCCTACTTTTGGCATAGGCGGTTATTCTCTATAGCACGTATCTTCAAGGTACGTACCAGGAAGGGCCATCAGAGCTACCATCTATGGGTGGAGTAGATCCACCACCTATCACTAGGGTAGATCCACCACCTCCCGGTGGGGTAGAGCCACCACCTTCCAATGGTAGAGGAGCATCTAGTAGTGGCACTAGACCTACACATCATGAGCACAGCCAAGAGCCCCACCCATGCACAGTGTGCGGTCGTCCTTGCTTTGTTCCTGTCCAAACAGATGATACCTTTACTGGGTATTTTACAGATGTAAGTAAGTGGTTAACAATTTAGTGTCATTTGTAAATTATTTTTCCTTACTATACACATATATAGATTGCTAATATTTTTAATGATTTTAAAACTTGTAGTTGCTACAAGAAGGGCACGAGTTTGTCAACCTTTCCACTGATGATGCAGAGCATAGTCCAAAGGCTCATGGACCAGCACCGTCCGATGTAGAAGATGTTGTCATACATTTAGTGACAACAACTCACGTTGAGGTAACTATTTCAACATGACATTATTTTAATACATGAGTAAATGGTTAACAATTTAGTGTCATTTGTAAATTATTTTTCCTTACTATACACATATATAGATTGCTAATATTTTTAATGATTTTAAAACTTGTAGTTGCTACAAGAAGGGCATGAGGGGAAAGAGGCTCATGCAGCAGAACCTTCTAAGTTACAAGATGTTGTCATACCTTCAGCAACAACATCTCACGTTGAGGTAACTATTTCAACATGACATTATTTTAATACATGAGTAAATGGTTAACAATTTAGTGTCATTTGTAAATTATTTTCCCTTACTATACACATATATAGATTGCTAATATTTTTAATGATTTTAAAACTTGTAGTTGCTACAAGAAGGGAATGAGGAGCAAGAGGATCATGCAGTAGAACCTTCTGAGTTACAAGATGTTGTCATACCTTCAACGACAACATCTCACGCTGAGGTAACTATTTCAACATGACATTATTTTAATACATGTTAGTTTGTTATCACATGTTACTTAATCCATGCTACATGATCTAATATTTACAATATTCTAAATTGTAGGTTGTAGATCCCCAGTAGAGGGAAATGATTTCATCTAGTGAGATCCCCCCTGGTGGGAATACAACCGATAGCGTTCCCACAGAGACACAACAGGTGGCAGATCGTTTCTTATATTTGCTTGAAGTATACAGTACATCGGTATGTATTTCATCATTGTCAGTTTGTTAATACATGATATTTCATTGACCAATGCATTTCTAACTACGCTAGTATTGGTGATTGTAGCCACTAGCCTCTATACTTATGAGATAGTCAGCAGTTGGATATCCTCGTAGTCCAATTGTGCAAAAGGGACAAGTTTATAAGAGAGGCTCCACTCCTCGAAAGGGTGTGGATGTCCTCTATAGCAGACACACAAGAGATCCATCTACCCCTCACCTAACAAGGGTCATTGATGTTGTAGTTAGTGTCACATCTACAATAGCCACAAGTTATACAGAGGTAACTATTTCAACAATCACAATGCATAGTATTTAACCATGTTACTATATTGTTTATTCATGCATGTCTAACTATTTCCCCATTTAGTGATTGTAGCCATTAGCGGCAGAAGTGCCCAGCCCCTCTGCTCAATCCATGGTTCTAACCGGGTCTCCTCTTGTGGTGAGATGTTCATTAATGACCATGTTTTTTTATTCAATTTACCCAAACATGTTGATCAATGTTGAATTGTTGAATTAATTGAGATATGATCTTTTATTTGCAGAGCACAACTATAGAGAGGCCTTCCATGAGCACAGCGCTCACATCTATACCCCATGAGGATTTGGTGAGTGTTTGTCATAAATAATTTGGCCATAAGTTAATTTTTTAAGTTTGTTAATGGTAGGTTATTAGTGCAGTTATTTGATAAAAATAATGATCTTTTTTTTGCAGACTCCTAAGATGCAGAGCGATCCTAGGGAGATGGTCGATAGAGGAAAGTCGGGGAAAAACAAGTGAAAGATTAATTTTTGATGTTGCATAGTCTTGTATATATGTATTTTGACATGCATGTACACATTGTTGTACGTAGGGATACATGTACATTGACAGGCCATTTGAGGGCCGGCTACTTTGCCATATTTTGTATTACAAACATTCGACTATCAATGCATGATACAATATATTCCATATTTTCACTTGAGTTTCCACTTGTGCTTGTGATGATTTATCTCTTCCAAAAATTGATAAATTATGCTATTGAAATTTATATAATTACATTTTAAGCTTCATAATGAATACTCAGAATTTCCACAGATTTCATGATGAAAATCATGAGATTTGTGGAAATTCCGAGTATTCATTTTGAAGCCAATAACCACATAAACATAGAAACATACATTTTAAGCAATATTTATTCTCTTACATTTATTACATTGATCAAGTAACATCTCACCAATGTGTTATGAAAACATTATCTTAATGGAAAAAACTAATAATATCTTTCAACAATTCAATGAACTTAGCACATGCATGCTAATTTCATATCTAATTTAAAATTGTGTTTTTTGTCAACTCCAAGGGTTCATACCCATTGATCAGGATTATGGTTGCAAGGAATATATGTTGCAAGGAAAAAACAAAAGTTAACAAAATAAGTCAAAATATATTTGAATAACCTCTATCATAATAGTAACATGCTACGCATATCATCAATGTAATCCTATGACATTTTCGGAAACTAAGAGGAAGTCTAATATATGCTACACATTTCATGAATTCTATTGTATTTCATCAAATGATACGTACATGAGCATCTATGTAGTTCGGTTGAATTGTGCCTACTTTAGCATGCTAAAAACAATGGAAAAGTATCAAGTACAATGACAAGGAATCCATAACTAAATTGTAATAAAATTCATTGGGCCTTCATGTACATATGGTCAAGTATATGTAACAAATATACCCGAATTTGTAAGATCCTAGTTTGTTCCAATATGCTAACCAATAGCTGGTCATTAATTCACTCTCATAAAATCATTGAAGATATAAACCCTATACTTACTAAACCTTAGTATTTAAGACCCTGGTTTGTGCTTTACCTCTTTCCTATGTCCATTTTCCACTTGTCATAATGCAAAAGTGATCATATAGAATCCATGGAAAATTAAATACCTAACTAGTTTAATGATATTCCCTGATAATGTTGTTTTGATGAAGGAAAATAAGATGTTAATGGTCCTATGTTTGTAAAAAGGATGGATTATCCTCATATGAAAATGTATTTAAAATTGAATGTTCTTGATTGATACAAACGATGATGTAATGGTTGTTCATTGTGATTTGGAAAGTATTTTGGTTCCCCCATAACTTGATGGCAAAGTTTCATGGTGAATTTGATTTAACAAATCTATCAAGGATAAAAGGGATATCATCGATGAAACATTGCCTCTATTTTTTATTTGAAACTTTGAATTCTTAAAAATGACATTAATTACTCAAAATCCAAATATAGTGGAACACTAAGGAGTTGTTAAATGACGTGGCACACTAAGGACATAGTAATATACCAAGGGCGCAGTGTGGTAGGTTTGATTGCCACTCTTTGAATGTCTAGTTCTAGAATCAAAATAAAAAAATTTCAAAGTTGACCCCCATGTGCAAAATTGCACACTCCCTTACTGAGCAAAACCCTAGTTTCCAAAATTGACCTAAAAGTTGACACATGGGCCATGGGACCACCAGAGAGGGGCACCCCTAGCACTATCCCAATATATTGAATCAAACATAGTCAATGGTTTGTCGATCCGAGCCATGGTCGTCATTCTATGGCTCGTTCCATCTTGCATCCAAAAGGCCTTCAGGGACACCAGTTGGATACCTTCTAAGGCCATAGAATTCCAACTATGCAACAAAACCAGGTTTCGGGGAGTCCTGCAAGTGTGTCTAAAAAGGTTCTAGCTAGGAACACTAGCCATAAGTCATCGATCGATGATTTTGCAAAGTTGACCCCCATGTGCAAAAATTGCACACTCCCTTACTGAGCAAAACCCTAGTTTCCAAAATGGACCTACAAGATGACACTTGGGCCATGGGACCGAGGGATAGGGGAACCCCTAGCACTATCCCAATGTCTTGAATCCAACGGAGTCAATGATTTGTTGATCCGAGCCACAGTCTTAATTTTATGGCTTGTTCCATCTCGCATCCAAAAGGCCTTCAGGGACACCAGTTGGATACCTATCGGAGCCATAGATTTCCAATCGTGCAAAAAAAATGGGTTCTGGGGAGTCTTGCAAGTGTGTCCAGGAAGGTTCCATCTAGGAATGCTAGCCATAAGTCCATTGTCAACTATTTTTTAAAGTTGACCCCCATGTGAAAACATTGCACACTCCCTTACTGAGCAAAACCCTAGTTTTCAAAATGGACCTACAAGTTAACACCTGGGCCATGGGACTAAGGGAGAGGGGCACCCAAAGAACTATCCCGATGTCCTGAATCCAAGAGAGTCAATGATTTGTCGATCCGATCCATGATCGTCATTCTATGGCTTGTTCCATCTTGCATCCAAAAGGCCTTTAGGTACACCAGTTGGATACCAACCAGGGCCATAGAATTCCAACAATGCAATAAAATCGGGTTCCGAGGAGTCCTGAAAGTGTGTTTAGGAAGGTTCCAGCTGGGAACACTAGCCATAAATCCCCGGTCGACGATTTTGCAAAGTTGACCCCCATCTCCAAAAATTGCACACTCTCTTACTGAGCAAAAACCTAGTTTCCAAAAAGGACCTACAAGATGATACCTGGGCTGTGAAAATCCTCACGGCAGATCTAAGAGCTTATGTGTAGCTCACAATGAAATAATTTAGGAATAAGATTAAGAGTGAATAATGCAGTAAAATGAGCAACAGAATCATATAGTATAACTCGAATAGAATCAAAATAACTTCACACACACTAATTAATTAATCACAATATGGACAAATAAGTAGTACAATGCATGAGGATTCGAATGTCAAGGTGGCAATTCGAATTAGCCTTCATGGAGTGATCAAAATATCATTGGAGTGTCATCGAAGCACAACTAGAAGTCTATCTCATCATTGGTGGAGTCATCAATGCACAAGTAACTGTCAACCATCATTCAAATTGAGTCTAACTGAATGTGGTAGGTGTGACTGAGTGTAACTAGCACATGGAGGCACTAGCTGAATGAAGGAGGCTCGGTGGAGGGTGCATGAGGAGCTAAATGAAGTTAGAATGAGCATTCTAGCCACATTGGAGGTCCATCAGAGTGGTAAGGTTAGTTAAGAGTGAGTCAAGCCTAAAATCAAGGAGAGAACTCAGTTAACTGAAGACAACTGGACTGGTAGGTGAAGAAGGGTGCCTTTGTCAAGTGGATGGTGAGATGTGGGTGCATCACTAGCTAGGAGGGATCAATCTAAGTGGAAATAAGCTCCCAAGTGTTGGAAGACTAGGGACTAGGTGCTGGAGGTATCAAACTGATGACTGGGCAGCATCCAAATGCATGTTGCATGCAGGAATGCATGCAAGACTGAAAATGCAAAGGATGAAAATGCTGGGAGGACTAGGATAGAGTATAGGAATATCCTAACACCCCCCCTTAATCCATCCTGGGCCCTGGTAACTAAGACCAAAGGTCACCCAATAAAATGAATAATAATAAAAGTCAATAAACTGAGGAAATGGGGAAAACATCATGGGAAAAATACCCCCCCTCAAAATAGACTGTAAGGCACACACAAAAATAAATGCTCCAAACTCAAGCAGGTGTGATGCTTGGTCATATGTCTGGAGGTATCTTCTTCTTGGGAAGAAGTGGATCATGCTCAGAAAGCATGTGCTTTTACTTGCTCTTCAGATCGAATATGGTGAGAACAAATCCAAAAATATGAGGATGATCCTTGAACCTTTGATTTGAATCAACTGAGGTAGGATCAAATCTATGAATGTGCAGATAGTCTTTTGTCTTCTCCTTCAAACCATCATAGGTGTGATTATGCCAAAAAGAACCATCAAATAATAGTAAATGTTTTGAATCCAAATCATATCCAAGACTTAAAGAATGGTTTCTTAAGATCTCCTTTGAACCATTTGAGGTGGGATCTAAACCATTGAATGCATGAGAAATTATCCCAAGTGAATGTCAATGGCCATCAAATATCATTGTTTGCTTGGAATCCAAATTAGATCCAAGACTTGAATCATGTTTTCTTGAGATCTCCTTTGAACCATTAGAGGTGAGATAAAAACCAATAAGTGCATGAGAAATTATCCCAAGTAGATGTCAATGGCCATTATCTTCAATAACCTTCTGAAAGCATGAAATAATGATCATATAGTAGTACATAAGAGGTGAGTGATCAAGGAGAGTGAATGCATTACCTCCAATGGATAATTTTACCTCTGAAACATTCAATAGATCATGACGCAAACCAACAAACTCTAGTGCAAGAGAGGATTTAGGATCTTCTGCAATTTCTAGAGTGTGAGCTGGAACTTTATTCGAAAGAGAAGAAATTTGGAGCATGAGTGTAGAATCTGCAAGTTATTCTTCTTTGTGGCTAACTTCAATATGAGATATGTTTGATACTGATTCATGATCAATGAGATCATCAAGGAGGGCGAATGCATCACTTTGCTTGCTCTCGAAATGGTTTGGACCAATCCCTTCATTCTGTCTGCCAAATCTTTCATCCAGGTGTGCCCATAGCTCTTTTGGAGATTCAATAGAAAAGAAGTGGTGTACCATGCATCGAGACATAGCAAGCATCATGTCTCCACAGACACTATCACCTTTATTTAACCAGTCATTCTCTTCTTCAAAGGATTCGAACTCTCTTTCAAAACACTAATCAAAGAGATCAAGGCTCTTCAAATATGCTATCATTTTTGGTTTCCATTCATCATAGTTGATGTGATGCACCTGCAACAATTAATTAATAAGAATATGCGAAATAGAAAAAATGACAGAACTCAGAATCACTTTTATATTGATCACAGGCCACTTCGAGGGGGAAACCTCCTATGAGCAAGCTCAATACAAATAACTTCACGGTGCCTTCAATGACCTCAACACACACTTATATACTAATTCTATGCCCAATACTCTGACTCAAAACCATGGGACATATAATACTACGGGATGACTTACAAAGCATATGCGTCCAATACTAGGGGTCAATACTATGGGCTAATATAAACTACGGATCAAAAAATACTACGGGACGACTTACAAAGCATATGCGTCCAACAACAATATACTAACATAGTAAAGAGAAGGGTTGACATAGGTTCCTAACATCCCCTCTCCCTTAGAAAAATCTTTGTCCTCAAAGCTTTGGTTGGAGAAATTGCTGCAGAATCTGAAGGAGTGGTTCCGCGGTAGCATCCTCGGTTTGCATTTCGGGCCACTGACGCATTTGGAGTGTCAAGGAGGATTGCATGGAAAGCTGTAGATGAAGAAGAACCCTATCAACTGCGTGGAAAATGCGCTCAGAATGGTGCTGATCGGCTTGTTGTTTCAGGCAAATTCTGGCCATGTGAAGATTGTCCTGCAGAATGAGAAGAATTTGATCGCGGTTTCGAAGAATCGAGTCAATTTCCTGAACTGGGGAGCTGCTAAGGGTGTATGGAAGAAGAAATGGTGGTGTTTTTCCATAGACTGCTTCATATGGTGTCCTTTGAGATGTGGTATTGTACCACCAGAGCGCTGCTAGAAAATCCATAGAAATAGTTGGCCAAAGTTGTGTAGGGATGGGCAAGGGTTTGAGCAATCCCGAAAGGAGTGTCGTTTCACCCTTGTTGAGTTGGAAAGTATCATCATCAGCCATCATCTGTTGAATTGTCATTTTTAGTCCCTGCCAAAAGAAGTTACATTGTTCCCGGTCATACATTTTGCAGAACCCAGAGTGCCTTGTTGATGAAGAAGCATGGAGTTCATAGAAGAGATAGCCTTGTTGAACATATTGCAACCAATTTGGAACAAGTAGAGAAAGAGTTGTAAGAGAAACTGGGTCATCAATTGTGTGAGAATGAGCATCTTCCACCATGTTGTCCGTACCCTTCTTGTATGTGATCACATAGGGATAACCCATTTCAGGTGTGTTGGGGAGGAGACCCATTGTTCTAGAAAATTTTCGAGACTCGGGAGATCAGTCTTGATGCATAAATAATTCCCTAATAGGTATGGCTGCCACTTATGTACTGCATGCAAAATAGCCATCATTTCCTGCTGAGAGGTAGATGTGGCTAAATTCTTACCGGAAAGGTCTCTTAAAGGCAGCAAGCGCATTGGGTCAGCAAAGATACCTGCATATCTATCCAAGGAAGTAGTGGATACTGTTGATGGGTGCATCTGAATGGAATTGAGCTGAGCGATGACACCATGTGAATTCTTCTTAAGGATTTTTTCCAGGCGATGTGAACTGATGATGCAGAGAGACCCTGGTTGTAAGCCCATAAATTTTTGTTGTTCCCCATTGACTTTAAACTGCATCCAAAGTTTAGCAAAATCCCATAAGATGGGGCCAAGTGTGTGTAACCATTGAACTCCCAAAACCACATCAAATCCGCCTAAGGACAAGGCAAACATGTCAGAGCATAGGTTACAATCTTCCATAGAGATACGCACATTGCGACACTTCCCCTTGCAAGGTAAGGTGCCCCCATTGGCAACCATGACTTCAAAGTTGGAACAAGGATGGACAAAACAATTAGCCTGTTTGGCAATCCAAGGGTCAATGAAGTTATGAGTGCTACCAGAATCAATGAGTATGGTAAGAGGGAGCTTCTTGAAGTATCCCATGACTTGCATTGTTTGTGGGGTGGTGACGCTGGTTACAACATGGAGAGAGATCTCGGGTGGTTTGTCCTGAGATCGGGTTTCAACAGGCAGGTGTTGAATGTCGACCTGATAATCTATGGTATCTAAAGCTTCTTCATCAAGTTCTGAGGCAGGCGGAGAATCCACATCCAAGAGATAGAGCTTTTCTTGAACACATCTATGTCCACGAGTGAATTTCTCATCACAATTATAACAAAGTCCTTTTTCTCGGCATGCCTGCATTTCTATTTCAGACAAATGCTTGATAGGAGTTGGTTGAGGAGTAGGCGTGATGGGAGGTCATTGGGAACCCATATTTCTGAAGGGAACAAATGTGGGTTTGGAGCATTGTTGAGCTGTGATCTTGTCCTCGGCCAGCTTAGCCAACCCTAGGACTTCCATCATTGTGTTGGGACAAAACATTTTGACCTTTGATTGGATTTCATCCTTGAGACCACTGATAAAACAACTCCTGTAGAATTCATCAGACAATACTTCTGTGTGATTGGCCAATTTCTCAAATTATGTCTGATACTCTCTCACTGTGCCAATTTGGTGAATTTTAGTGAGTGCTCCTGTGAAATCATCAAAAGCACTAGGACCAAATCGTGGCAAAATGAGTTGGCAAAAATCTATCCAGTTTGGCTCAGGATGATCTTTGATGTACCAACGGTACCATTGAAGGGATTCCTGTTCCAAATGAAAGGATGCAAGTGGAACTTTCTCGACATCAGAAGTATTATGCAGACTGAAATATTGTTCTGCTTGATATATCCATCCAGTCGAATCAGTACCATTGAAGCGAGGAAAATCAAGCTTTGGTCCACGAAAATTGCTGGAAGAAGAGAACCCGGTGGCTGCAAAAGAGTTTGGCTGTCTGGTATTGTTCATGGCTGAATGTTAAAGATGGAGGCTAAGAAATTTTTCATCCATATCTTGGAGTTTGGTTTGGATGGCTACAAGTGCTTCCTCCATGGTGTGTGCTCCTGCACAGGTGAAAACCATAACCTAGTTTTTTTCTTTTTTTTTAGGTGGAATCGGTAGAAAAACACAAACAGAAGCTGATTTAGTAAAGGGAAATTTGGATTAGGGAAACAATCTGATGGGTAATTGGGGTTTGACTAGATTTTCGACACTGTCGAAAGGACAAGAAAGCAAAAAGGGGGATTTCAGAAGTGGGGTGATAGAATGAGAAAATTTGGCAGAGAGGGACAAAGAAGCAGAATTTAGAAAGGAACTCTGTTGTAAAATTTGAAGGTGATTGGGTGAAATTTGTGGAAGTTATGGCAAATCCTAAAAATAGACAAATGTGGGATTTCGGGCTTTGGGAAGGGGAATTGAGGAAAGGTTCCTCAGGAATGAAAGATGCAGAATGGAATGACAGGGGTTCCCCAAAAATTTCAAGGGAAACAAAGTGAAAACAAGGGATGACAAGGGTTCCTATTTTTTTATTTATTTTTTTTAGAAATGGATCAGCAACATCGGTGTAGAAAGGATCTGCAACAAGTGGATCTGCAACGGCGTGGAAGGGATTGAAAATGGATGGATCTGGAACGAATTTCAGAATAGATCTGAAACGGCTAGATCTGGAGCGGAAATGATCGGCAATAGTTCAACTGAAAATAGATATGGACCCCAGGTATGTGTGGCTTCCTAACAGTTTAGGGGCTTCACTTGGCCACCAATGCTGTCTGACGGCTTGTGTATTGGGCAAGTACCCCTCACTCCATGGCTCAGGTAAAACTGATAACCGCTTTGCCACAAACTACAGCTCTTGGTTTACCTCACGGGTGGGAACTAGTCAATCAGGTAGGGGTCGTTGCCCTTTTTGCTGGCAGGTCCTCTAAATGGGCTAGCTACTTTGGGGTTCTTGTGGTACTCCTCACAATGATTTTTAGGGCTTATTCCCAAGTACTTCCAACAGTTAAGCGGATAGGGACTATTCCCAAATCCAAACCTGGAACAGATGCGAAAAAAAAATTTGGCAGAAATTCCACCCAACGAGCCCAAGAAAGTGCTCTGATACCAAATGTGATGCACCTACAACAATTAATTAATAAGAATATGTGAAATAGCAGAAATGATAGAACTCAGAATCACTTTTATATTTATCACAGGCCACTTCGAGGGGGCAACCTCCTATGAGGAAGCTCAATATAAATAACTTCACGGTGCCTTCAATGACCTCAACACACACTTATATACTAAGTCTATGCCCAATACTATGAGTCAAAACCATGGGACATATAATACTACGGGACGACTTACCAAGCATATGCGTCCAATACTATGCGTCAATACTATGGGCTAATATAAACTATGGATCAACAAATACTATGGGACGACTTACAAAGCATATGTGTCCAACAACAATATACTAACATAGTAAAGAGAAGGGTTGACATAGGTTCCTAACAGTTGAATGGAGAAAGAGGAGGGATTTCTTCTGAATTCATGGAAGCTGTAGAAGACCTACAAAAACAATAGAAAAGTTTGCAACTGATACTGCTGCAAAAAATGCAGAAACTGCTGCAACTGCTACACTCGAAATCGTGATAATAACCTGCAAAAAACTCTCAAGAATGGAGATAAGTAATACTCCCAACATGCTCTGATACCATGTGAAAATCCTCACAGCAGATCTAAGAGCTAATGTGTACCTCACAATGAAAGAATTTAGGAATATGATTAAGAGTGAATAATGTAGTAGAATGAGCAACAGAATCATACAGTAGAACTCAGATAGAAGCAAAATAATGTCACACACACTAATTAATTAATCACAATATGGACAAATAAGTAGTACAATGCATGAGGATTCAAATGCCAAGGTGGCAATTCGAATTAGCCTTCATGGAGTGATCAAAAGATCAGTGGAGTGTCATCGGAGCACAACTAGAAGTCTATCTCATCATCGATGGAGTCATCAATGCACAAGTAACTATCAACCATCAATCAAATTGAGTCTAACTGAGTGTGGTAGGTGTGACTAAGTGTAACTAGCACATGGAGGCACTAACTGAATGAAGGAGGCTCAGTGGAGGGCACATGAGGAGCTAACTGAAGTCAGAATGAGAAGTCTAGTCACACTCGAGGTCCATTGGAGTGGTAAGGTCAGTTAAGAGTGAGTCAAGCCTAAAATCAAGGAGAGAACTCAGTTAACTAAAGACAACTGGGTTGGTAGGTGAAGAAGGGTGCCTTTGTCAAGTGGATAATGAGATGTGGGCGCATCACTGGCTAGGAGGGCTCAATCTGATTGGAAATAAGCTCCGAAGTGTTGGAAGACTAGGGACGAGGTTCTGGAGGTATCAACCTGATGACTGGGCAGCATGCAGATGCATGCAATGCATGCAGAATGCATGTTGCATGCAAGACTGAAAATGCAAAGGATGAAAATCCTGGTAGGACTAGGATGGAGTATAGGAATATCCTAACATGGGCCATGGGACCGGTGGATAGGGGCACCCCTAGTACTATCGCAATGTCCTGAATCCAATGTAGTTGACGTTTTTTTCGATCTGAGCCACGGTCATCATTCTATGGCTTGTTCCATCTCGCGTCCAAAAGGCCTTTAGGGACACCAGTTGGATACCTACCGAGGCCATAGAATTCTAACCGTGCAACACAACCGGGTTCCGGGGAGTCCTGCAATTGTGTCTAGGAAGGTTCCATCTAAGAACGCTAGCCATAAGTTCCTGATCGATGATTTTGCAAAGTTGACCCACATTTACAAAAATTGCACACTCCCTTACTAAGCAAAACCCTCTCCCTTATGAGGTTAAATATGGATTTGGTGTTAGGGGCTTAGGGATTAGAGATGGGGGGGTGGTTAGTGGTAGGTGAACGAGGATTAGGAGAGAACAAGAGGGTGGAAAGATAGAGAGAGGGAGAGGGAGAGAGAGAGAGAGAGAGAGAGAGAGAGAGAGAGAGGTGTAGAATCAAGGAAAATAGAGTGAGAGAGGGGGGGTTAGTTAGGGGTAAGGGGCTAGGAGGGGGGTTATTGAGGGGGAGAGAGAGAGAGAGACTGAGAGAGGGGGTTAGTAATGGTTAGGGGGGTTGGAGGAGGGAGAGATAAAGAGAGAGAGAGAGGAGAGGGTTTTAGTTGTAGGGAGTGAGAAAGACATATGGGAGGTGTGGTTAGAGACGGGTGGAGGTGTAGAGAAGAGAGAGAGACTGAGAGATCCCAGGTTAGTGAAGGCTAGGGAGAAGATGGGAGAGAGATAAATAGGAGGGGGTTTTGGGATAGGGGGACTAATGGATAGATAGAAAGAGTAGGATGCTTAGGGATGGGAGAGATGTTAGGGAGAGGGTGAGGGAGTTGAGAGAGATAGAGAGAGAGAAGAGAGAGTCACATGATGATGATGGTGATGATGATGATGTTGATGATGATAATGATGATGATGAAGATCATGATGAAGATGATGATGATGATGATGATGATGGTGATGATGAAGATGGTGATGATGATGGTGATGATGAAGATGATGATCATGATGAAGAAGATGATGATGAAGATGAAGGTGGTGAAAATGATGGTGATGACGACCATAATGATGATGATGAAGATGATTATGATGATGATGACGAAGATGATGATGAAGATGATTATGATGATGATGACGAAGATGATGATGATGATGATGATGATGATGACGATGATCATGATGATCATGATGAAGAAGATGATGATGAAGATGAAGGCGGTGAAGATGATGGTGATGATGACCATAATGATGATGATGAAGATGATGATGATGACGATGATGATGAGGAAGATGGAGATGATTATAATGATGATGAAGATGGTGATGAGGATGATAATGATGATGATGGTGATGATAAAGAAGAGGATCATCATCATCATCATCATCATCATCATCGTCGTCGTCGTCATCATCATCATCATCATCATCATCTTCATCATCATCATCATCATCATCGTCATCATAATCATGCTCATCATCATCACCATCATCATCATCATCGTGAAGAGAGGTTAGGGAGAGGTTAGGGAGAGGGAGAGGGGGTTTAGAGAGAGAGAGAGAGAGGTGTAGAACCAGGGAAGAGAGAGTGATGACGATGATGATGATAATGATGATGATCAAGATCATGATGAAGATGATGATGATGATGATCAAGACAGTGATGATGATGATGATGAAGATGATGACGATGATGATGATATTGATGATCATGATCATGATGGCGACAGTGATGATGATGATGATGAAGATGATGGTGATGATGAAGACGATGAAGATGATGGTGATGATGAGAAATATGGAGATGACGATGATGATGATGAAGATGGTGATGAGGACGATGAAGATGATGATGAAAATGATGATGAAGATGAGGATGAAGATGATGGTGAGGAATATGATGATGATGATGATGATGATGATGATGGTGATGATAAAGAAGAGGATGATGATGATGATGATGACGATGATGAAGATCATCATCATCATCATCATCACCACCACCATCATAATCATCATCATCATCATCATCTTCATCACCATAATCTTCATCTTCATCTTCATCATCGTCATCGTCATCTTCATCATCATCATCATCCTGATCATAGTTAGGGATGTGGGAGAGGTTAGGGAGAGGGAGAGGGGGTTTAGAGAGAGAGAGAGAGAGGTGTAGAACCAGGGAAGAGAGAGTGATAGGAGGGGGGTTAGTTAGGGGTAAGGTGCTAGGAGGGGGGGTGAGAGAGAGAGAGAGAGAGAGAGAGAGAGAGAGAGAGAGAATGAGAGAGGGGGTTAGTAATGTTTAAGGGGGGAGAGGAGGGAGAGAGAGAGATAGAGGAGAGGGTGTTAGTGGTAGGGAGTGAGAAAGAGATATGGGAGGTGTGGTTAGAGGTAGGTGGAGGTGTAGGGAAGAGAGAGAGAGACTCAGAGAGCCCGGGTTAGTAAGGGCTAGGGAGAGGAGGGGAGAGAGATAGAGAGGAGGGGGTTTTGGGCTAGGGGGAGTAGTAGAGAGATAGAGAGTATAGGATGGTTAGTGATGGGGGAGAGGTTAGGGAGAGGGAGAGGTGGTTTAGAGAGAGAGAGAGGTGTAGAACTAGGGAAGAGAGAGTGAGAGAGGGGGGTTTAGTTAGTGGTAAGGGGCTAGGAGGGGGGTTAGTGACGGGTAGAGAGCGAGGGAGACTGAGAGAGGGGGTTAGTAATGGTTAGGGGGGAGAGGAGGGAGAGAGAGAGATAGAGGAGAGAGTGTTAGTTGTAGTGAGTGAGAAAGAGAGATGGGAGGTGTGGTTAGAGGTAGGTGGAGGTGTAGGGAAGAGAGAGAGAGACTAAGAGATCCCGGGCTAGTAAGGGCTAGGGAGAGGAGGGCGTTTTGGGCTAGGGGGAGTAACACAGAGATAGAAAGAGTAGGATGGTTAGGGATGGGGGAGAGGTTAGGGAGAAGGAGATGGGGTTTAGAGAGAGAGAGAGAGGTGTAGAAGCATGGAAGAGAGAGTGACAGAGGGCCCAAGGGGTTTTAGTTAGGGGTAAGAGGCTAGGAGGGGGGTTAGCGAGGGGGAGAGAGAGAGAGATAAATTGAGAGAGGGGGTTAGTAATGGTTAGGGGGGGGGGAGGGGAGAGAGAGAGAGAGAGAGAGAGAGAGAGAGAGAGAGAGAGAGAGAGGAGAGGGTGTTACTTGTAGGGAGTGAGAAAGAGAGATGGGAGGTGTGCTTAGAGGTAGGTGTGGGTGTAGGGAATAGAGAGAGACTGAGAGAGCTCGGGTTAGTAAGGGATAGGGGGAGGAGGGGAGAGAGATAAAGAGGAGGGGGTTTTGGAATAGGGGGAGTACCGGAGATATAGAGAGAGTAGGATGGTTAGGGATGGGGGAGAGGTTAGGGAGAGGGAAAGAGGGTTCAAAGAGAGAGAGAGAGGTGTAGAACCAGGGAAGAGAGAGTGAGAGAGGGGGAGTTAGTTATGGGAAGGGGCTAGGAGAGGGGTTAGAGAGGGGGAGAGAGAGAGAGAGACTGAGAGAGGGGGTTATTAATGGTTATGGGCAGAGAGGAGGGAGAGAGAGAGATAAAGGAGAGGGTGTTAGTTGTGGGGAGTGAAAAAGAGAGATTGGAGGTGTGGTTAGAGGTAGGTGGAGGTGTAGGGAAGAGAGAGAGATATTGAGAGATCCTGAGTTAGTAAGGGCTAGGGAGAGGAGGGGTTTTTTTGGCTAGGGGGAGGAGTAGAGAGATAGAAAGAGTAGGATGGTTAGGGATGGGAGATAGGTTAGGGAGAGGGAGAGGTGGTTTAGAGAGAGAAAGAGAGAGGTATATAAGTAGGGAAGAGAGAGTGAGAGAGGGGGTTTGTAAGTGTTACGAGGAGGGGATAGAGAGAGGGGGTTAGGGGTATGGGGAGTAGGAGAGACAATAAGAGAGGGGAGGTGGTTAGGTGTGTTTGGGGTGGGGTGGTAAAGGGGTTAGAGAGAGATAGAGAGGGAGGACGGTGTCAGGGGGTTAGAAGACAGAAAGGGAGGAGGGTGTCAGGGGGTTAGAAGAGAGAGAGGGGTGGGGGATAGTGGTTGATGGAGGAGTACAGGAGAGATAAAGAGAGAGGGGATTAGTAAGGGTTAGGTGTAGGAGGGAAGAGAGTGAGAAAGGGTTAGAATTGACATGATTATGAGAGAGATAGAGGGAGGGGGGTTTAAGAGTGGTGGGGATTAGGGAAAGGGAGAGGAGGGGTTAAGGAGTGGTGGGTATATAAATTTATTCAACATTTAAAAACATAAATTTGTGAAGTTAAGAACACGCACGCGTTGTGAATATATAGAATACGCACATGTTTTGTATGTACAAAAACACGTGCCAATCTAAATATTTGAATTTAAATATAATGCATGTGCGTTTCAGAGTACCTAATCACCCCCTCCTCCTGCGCCCGCGTGTCAGCCACAGTCCTATGTGGTTGGTTTGGACTTACCAAACCTGTGCTATGGAATTTGCTAAACCATAGCTAATTAGGCATTCCCACCATTTTTTTGAATATGCCTGTTTTTCACCGTTCTCTACAGCATGACATACATGACCATTATTGACGAAAGTTTAGGCATAGATAGCATTTTTTATGCAGATTCCAAATATATAATTTTTTTTTAAATATTGAGATTTTATATTTGTTTCCTAATTTTCTTTTGTCATCACTCCTTAAGTCAAAAAACACGTTGTTAGTGTTTATTCCGTAATTTTTTTCATTTCACAACCATTTTTAAAAAAAATTGTATGTTGCACTAGCAGACACTAGCCTCTACTTGCTATAAAAAAACAAGTCAAAATAACTGCATTAAGAACTTCAAAGGCTGCACACACATTTGACGTATCATTCTCCAGGTTTGATCACATACATAATTAAAAAAAAAATAAACATTTAATTTTGGAAAAAATGTGCTACACTATTATACGGGTTCTATACATTTCTACCAATTTGTGTAGCCCGAAACCATCATTTAGGCATTGAAAGGATGCACCCACAAAAACATATACCTTATCATTTGCCAAAAATATAAAAAGTGACTGTTAGAAAAAATGAAATTTGACATAGTTATGTAAATTTTCAATACTTAAAACTTATATATTTGGAAACGTGACTCGATTTCCTATGTTTCATATTTTTTACTCGATGCAAGATATCTTATGTAGGTATCTCAAAAAAACCAAGTAAGTTGAGGGATTCCTAATTTTACAGTTTTCTATTGCATCTAACGCGCCAAAAGTGACCCTCATTAGCTTGCACATGCCCACCAACCTTTCCTTGTATCTTTCCTTCTTTCCTTCACCCTCATGCTTAATCATATATACCCATTTGTTTTGTAGAGCTTTTGTTCCTTTTGGAATCTCTACTAACTCCCAAGTTTTGTTTTTAAAATGAGTCAATTTCTTGCCACATGGCCTTCTTCCATTTTTTTTCAATCCTCAACATCACAAGCCTCTTGAAAGTAATCAGGTTCACCTTCATCAATTAAAATTTATAGTTTGAGGGTGGATACCTTTCTGACGGCTTATGAGGCCTAGTAGACCTGCAAACCAACTTTGGTGGTGTGTTTTTTGGTGGGATCTCATGTAATGGTTGTGCAATGTTTCTTCTTCTTGTTGTCCATCGTTTTTATTTTGTTGTCCCTCATTTTTTGTTTGTTGTCCTTCATTTTCTTGAATTAGCTATCCATTTTCTTGCAATGGTGGGATATTTTTTTGTTGTTTAGAAAACATGTCAACAATTTCCTTGACCTCCATATCACCTATAGACCTGTTCAACATATCTAAATCATTAAATATAGCATCCCTCATTCTAATAACTTTGTGTTTAACTAGATCCCATAGATGGTAACCAAACTCACCATCTGCATATCCTAGAAAAATACGTTTTGTGGATTTATTATCTATCTTAGCTCTATTCTCTTTGGTAATATGCACAAATGCTTCACATCCAATAATTTTCAAGTCATAATAGTTTATCTTCTTAACGGTCAAAACATCTTTATGAATGTCATCATCCAATGCTATACTAGGTGATCGATTGATGAGGTAAAATGATGTCCTCACAGCTTCTGCCCAAAAATGATTTTCCAACCTAGAATTTGAAAACATGCTCCTCACCTTCTCCTTGATAATCCAATTCAACCTCTCTATAGTACCATTCTATTGAGGAGTACAAGCAACAATATTCTCATGTTTTACTTGTTACAGTAATCCTTGAATGGTTTGGAGCAATACTCTCCACCATTATATGTCCCCAAGCACTTGAGAATTTTGTTAGTCTCTCTTTCAACACCAACATGAAATTTTTTATATCTTAAATACCTCATTCCTTCCTTTCCTGGGGTAGGCCCAAACTTTCTTAGATGCATCATCTTCTATGGATGTGACAAAATATGAGGCTCCTCCTAGAGACTTAACATCAAGACTAACCCAAACACATCAGAGTGTACCAATTCTAATAGGTTTTTTTTCCTTTTATGGCTTCGTCTCATAAATGAAATTCTTTGTTGACTACCATATATAATGCTCACAAAGGTCAAGTTCAAAGGATTTCAAACCTAGAAGCATATTTTTCCAACAAGGAGTTTTAGGCCCTTTTCGCTCATGTGACCCAAGTTCTTATGCCATAAATTTGGTTTTCTTTTACAAGAGAAACCACATCTTATTTTCTTGTTGTTTCTCTTAATGTATACAATGTTCCTATCTTGGTTCCTTTAGCCATGACTAGTGCCCCTTCACGAATATTCCATCCACCTTTTCCAAAAGTTGTGGAGTAGTCTTCATCATCCAATTGTCCAACATAGATCAAGCTCATGCACATCTCTAGAACATGCCTAACTTGTTTACAATATATGTGTATTTTCCCTCTTTTTGGTATTTCCAATTTTTTTGCAATCTATGTTATAAGGCACATAGACATCGGTATTACAGAGCAAAATTTAGCATGTTACAATCGGGCTCTCAACACATCTTAGAAGTGTTGTTAAAAAACTGGTTGGGATTAAAAAAATGTTAATTTTTATTTTTGACATTTAAAAAAAATACATAATTTATATTAAAAATTTATAAAAAGGATTATGTTAGATTGCTTATAAAAAATTAATTTTGATAGTTGGAAATTGACAAGTTAATGTCAGAGTCTTTGGCTGAGTCACTTCCAATTTCTTCTCTTTACATATATACTCCAATGTCTTCTATTAATTATGAAACATAACTTATCCATGAGGCCTAGGTCTTGTACATTGTATATTGGTGCAGGCGATAGGAAGTAACTCCCTTTCATAGTAGTTGTAGACTCAAACTCTCATAAATATTTCAGCAAGCATGTGACCATACCTCATGACCAAGGGCTAAGTAGATAAATCGTATCGGGAGGAAAAATCAGAAGTTTCATGGAACATGTCTTCATATGCTAATCTCCATCAAAAGCCACCACATCAAAACCACCCTCAAAGGTGGTATCGGGTGGTGAGAGGGGAATTAACCTCAGATTTAGTTTACCTTCTGATCACCATCGATTGGGAAAATCGATAAATGTACTGATCTATCCAACACTACATCAAGTCAAGGACCACCACATCAATCTCGTTACACCAAAGCTTAATTCAATTCGTTCTTGAATTTTGACTAGGGTTGATTCTTCAGTGCATATTTGAATTAGAAGTGAACGTAGTTGCATCAGTGTTTTTTCTCTACCTATGTGATCGTAATTATTATATCTAACACCCTCATTGATACAACCATATTGAATTATTTCACTTTGGTTCAAAAAAATTTAATGGACATGAAAGCCCAAAGATTCAAACCATTAGATTGCAATCAAGGTGTTGATTTAGTAGATGAAAAAATCCTATCAACTTTCCCGCTTTTCCATTTCACCTTCCTTGGACCTCAAATCTTCATTCTCCATTGTTAATTTTTCAGTGCCCAACTTGCCTTTTGAGTATCTATTGTTTGTAGAAGTTTGTTATAGCTTTCGAGTGTTTGGTTGTTTGTACCTACCGAAGTCTTCTCCCTCTTTATTTATTTTTTGGGATTTTTTTGGATATCGCTAATTTCTATCTTAGAGATAAATTTAATTGAAAATGTAATATTTTATTTAGCACATTTTTATGAAGTGTATAGTTAATTTATCACTGTCAATTAAAATGTATTTTTTTTCAAAGCTTTTCATCATTGAAAGGATTCATGAATATATACATTTCTAACTTAAACTAAAACCAATCTTCAAACTTTAAAATTTTGAATAATTCATCAATGAATTGGCCATTCTAATTTGGATTAAAAAGATTAAATTATTTTAGATAATTATTTACAAAAATAATTTAATTGGTTGATGATAATTTTGTTTTGAATAATTAATATTTGAAACTGAACACTATAACTTAAATACTTATTCCAAAAGTGTGCATACAAACTTAAAAAAAAAACCTCCTATACACCTCCTAATTCATGAACGAAGTACAAGAGAATGAATGTAATAGAACAAGGGAGAAAGCTGCAAGCAGCTAATTCCCTACCAATTAGAAAGTGCATTGGTAGAACACATGAAGGATTTTTTGGGTCGGATTCTTCTCAAAAGCTTAATTTTGATGCATAGTGCATTGAGACCTTTCAAGGCTTGTGCATGGGATTTATTTGCGACTGTTTGGTCGGAGCATCTTGGCTAGAGAAAACCATTATGTGGAACTTCTTGCAAGAGGTCATGAATCTTATGTTTGAATTTTCTTTTGGGTTATGTTTTAATTTACATGACCAAGTGAATGCTTGTCAATTGTTGTGAAGCACTCAGTTTCCAACTTAAAAAAAATCCAATGATTTACAACATGTGTATTAGAAGGGAAAATTTTGAACTTGATCCATATCACGTGAGCCATAATTAAGGGAATAGAATACTCTATGGAACTTCTTTAAGCTTGAACTAGAGAAAAATATACCCATCATGGCCAAAGTGCATCTACCATGACCTAAATATTGATTGATATGACTTGTTAGGGAAGTAAGAATATTATTTAATGATGCACTTCTTACAAAAAAAATTTCAATCACACAACCTAAAACTTCTAAGATAGGTGATTTAACAAAGAAGAGTTTAATGTAGAATGCAATCCCAATTATGAGATATGCTAAAACCTTACATTTATTAGAGACATCATATAGATAACAATTGCAAACCAAAAAACCGTAAAGATAATAGAAAATAAAGAGTTCATTTAATCAGAGTCCTTGTGCCATTAAATCCCAATCTATTATGGACAACACATGGATAGGATCCGCAAGCCAAAAAGGGACCACAAAGTAATAGAAAATAAAGAGTTCATTTGATCATAGCCCTTCTATTGCAAATTGAATTGTTCCAAAATGAAAGACAAATAAAAATAAAGTGAAGGGTATTACTTGCTTCTGCATAGCAAGAATCCTGCGCCGCTTCGACTCCATCCACACTAATTGGACATTAGAGAACACTACAACTATTTTACCATAGAATGCAGACAATATTGAGGCACCCAAAGTTCTAATTCAAGGCATCCTTCTAAACTTAGCTACAGTTGTCAAATTCCTCAGTTCGCGCGCATCGAAAATGGCGACGAAATTCGCACAAAATCATACCTGAGCACAAAACCCGTGGGCCTAAGAAATTGGCCGGCTAACCCCGGATATTTGGGCCCGGATCGACTGCCAGTGGGTTTCGATCTCTTCATGCCGAAGCTCCTCGGCACAAATGAATTCCTACGCCCACAATCCTTTGCAATGAGTCCATGGTGCCTGGGAATCACCGTGGCAATGCTCATAGAACCATGGAAGCTCTTGCGAACGGTTCCCAGTCTACTCAAGTGTATAGCCGTGTGCGGTTCGTGGATAGAGCAGGGATGGAACCAGGCGCTTATTCCTGCAATCTTCATACCTCCTCCATGGTCAGTTGGAATCGCCAACAATGTATCATTGCATAACATCTATTTAGGTTCGGGTAAGGGCCCGATGGATTTGATTTATAGGAAAATGCGAAGGGCCGGGTGTGAGGAGTAACAAGGGGAATAGAGATCCATAGAGGAAGGTGTTTTAAAGTATGAATCATTTGGATCCTAGTTGTTGTGTTCTTTCCTGACAACCACCTTGCAAGGATGAGTAAAATCTCGAATTGTTTATGCCATGGATACTCTAGGAGCTGTAATGATTACCATATTCTATCATGGGCTCAATTATATTTCCAGAGCAACCGATATCATGCAGTTGCGTAAATGCATACTAACCGAAATTTCTGTTATAATGAGGAATTTCCAATATAGATATATGAATCGGGAAGAGCTACAAGAACAAATGAAATTAATAACCTCCTCAAGAATGTCGCACTTGCACAGCATATTGAGGACCTTCATCCCTCTTTCTGCGTCCAATCCTGCGGAGACAGTGCCATACAAAGTTTCACTCGTGATTTTATATTCATGAAATTGTTTCAACCTGCTCTCTGTGTCTGCAACCGCGATGCAAAAATCGATAGTAAGCCTACTTGTAGAACTCTCAGGAGGTTTCAAGGATAATCGTCCTGTCAGGGAACACCCACATAGGCCTCTTATCGATGTCAGGCTTGAGCTTACGAGCAGACGCATTTCCCTTATTTGCTGAGAAGTTTAAATCCCATCTAGCAATTTCCATAATAGATTGATGACTACAGTGGGGATGTGTGCGCCTTAATCAACCTGACCCAAATTGAGAGGTGCGCTCACACATGAGCCACTAACTTTTCTTTCCCTTCTCTCGATAGATTGATGACTCTGTTGATGATATGTGCACCTGCATGAGCAACCAACTGTTTCTATCGTTCCACTTGATAGATATCTTGAATTTCACTAAGAATCTGAATATGAGATCATACGCGTCTGGTTCCTTAAGAATATCACATGAATGAACCGGTGTCGTAATGTGCCAAGTTTATGTAATGTACTATTTTAAGGTTTTAAAATTAATGATTTGATGTTTATGTATACATGTAAAATTCTTGAATTTTATTTTTTTTAAATCATTTTACAATAATTTTTATATCCAAAAATTAAAAACCTCCATCAAGGATTTATGTTAAATCCAATATGTACTTCACTATTAGAAAAACTTGATTTTCAATTTTCAAAATATATAAATATATTTTTGAATTTTTAAATATTGAGTTTAATAATTATTTGTTTTCAAATATTACAAAATTACAATAAACAACATAAAATTTTGAGAATTAATATAAAGTCAAAGTCTTTTGAATTTTGAATATTCATGCCTTGGCAAGGATAATTATATATATTTATATAATTAATAGTGTTGTTATTTTAATTATTATATATTTATTATGTTGTAAGATATTTATTTTGAATAGTGAACAATAACCATAAATTCAATATGGACATTACACTTGTCCCATCCTTTTTTAATCTAAGAAAAGCCTAAATAATAATCCACCCCAAATTCTAAAATATAAATAGCTATCGATATAAATACCTTTCCTTTAACATTTGACTTTACTAATCTCAATAGATCCACAATCCCTTTGTTCATTGGTTCTTCTTGTTTTTTCTTCAAAAATTCAACTTCTTTGAAGCTTTTGTTAACAATGGTTCTATTTCGTTTGCTACACCATGGTCACGGTTAGCATTTTAGGTAAAACATGATGGCCATATTCTCATTTTTTATTCTATGGTCATAGATTACAATGTAGTCATGAGGAGGAACTTTTGGAGAGAAGGTACTCAACTTTATTCGTTAGGGTTGCTCAAGTTTATCGCTTTTATGACTAAGGATTCCAATATCTTTTAGGATATCAGGAGTTTCCCTTTTAGTACTTATTATTTTTAAATTAAGTTTGACTTGGGTGTTATACAAAGTGTTTTCTGTATTATTTTTTTGGTTAACAATGGTTAATCGAGGCTTTAAATTGTAGTATATATATTTTTAACTTGAACATTTAAATACTTAAAAAATTATATTTATATATTAAAATATTCACTTGGTTTATGAATATTAATAAAAATATAATTTGTAAACTTTTCTTTTTAAAATTATAAAAAAAAAATGATTTTAATCGATGCCATAAAAACATCAAAATTAAAAACATGAAAAACATGGTTTCTATTTCATTATCATTATCATTATCATGGTTGCTCTGATATCAAGCACGCCAAGACCGCTTTTAAGAATTTTGAGAGCAATTCCACATCACAGCATCAGAAATTTTATTGAAAACTTTGCAGCCATACTTTACAAATTAGCAGATCGGCTTCGGAGGGCGAAGCTCACAACTGCGACTCAAGCTATGTGTCTAGATACAATGTTCCAGGCTCATTTACTTTTGGGAAACAACAGAACTGAATCCTACTCGGAGGCTTCCTGGAGGTAGTGGAATATATCCACTAACACCCTAGATACAGACAGATATTATATTATAGACTTGAGCATTCGACTTTTTTATGCAATGTTATACCACGAGGGCAACTTGCAGAGCATAAGGCTTCGGCTCTTGACTCAAACTTGCAGAGCTCTCAACACATGAGGACACAAAAACTGAATGATTCAAATGAGAGCTTGACCTCTCTTTTACAATACCCTAGCCAGTCAACTGGTAACCAAGAACTGGCACTAACGAGTCAAAAAGCAGGGAATCTAGGGTAATGGTGGGAACACACCATTATTATCTCGTCCCTTGGAGGAAAAGCCATATGGGGACCTGGACAACACAAAACCAATGGCCGACAGCATAATCTAATGGGCCAACTCAAAACTTAATGGGGGACTGATTCCCGACAAACTTTAACAAAGTGGATGCTTTAACCGGCCCACCACAGTTTTCATTATTACAAAATATGACATAAAGCAAAATGTACAAGAGATTCCTTAACAATCGTAAGGATCACAGGCATGGTAGCACAGGTAGACTCTTTTGGTGCCAACAAATTGTCCTCCACAGGTACAGTCAAAATCACTGTCATCATCAAGAAAATCATCAAGTTCTCTTTCGATGATAGCAGCATCTAAATCCTGTGAATCATTAAAATACGGAGCATCTTCTTCAAGAGGCGGAGGAGGATAGAGCCAAGGACTGAAGCACCTTTCGACATCAGAACCGAATAAGATGTCATTTGGCTCGCATAAGAATTCTCCCTCGAATAAAGATTCGACACAGAAATCTAAAGGCAATCTTCTTGTATGAACTTTTGAATCAATACAATTTCCTTTATGATCCCTTTTGATGAACTTCTAATTGATATACACCGTATGTTCCAATCTGGTGTAGCGGCCACCATGATGGCGGAGCAGGAACTTAAACCACCAATTATTTTGATCAGCTACTTGCATATCTACTTGCATATGTAGAATGAAGTTAGCTCTCCTATTTACCCAATCAACCCTTGGGCAGAATTTATCAAGCAATATCTCGGTCCATCCTGACCAAGATCTATTCCTCAAATTTCCTGGATCGCCACAAATCACAACTAATCTTTCTTCACGGCAAAACTGCAGAATTAAGTTATAAATTTTCCAAGTCAAGTTACCGTTACCAATGTCGACATACCACACTGGTTCACCATTTTCTTCGCTGCAGTCGATCCACAGCTCTTTACATTGCTTCAGCTTCTCCTTGGCATTGTTGAAACTTCTGAATGCAAAACTTTCCCATTTCTCTAAAATTTTCAATTTTAGGGGACTTTCCTGAATTTGACTGATTAAGGTCAAATCCAAATACTTCTCAGCTTCATGTCTTCTTGCATAGTCAAGCAATTGTCTTCTGTCTGCAAGAGGAAGATTCTCATCCCCTGGCTCAAGGAAAAGGGCATTTCTTGGCTGGAAGATTTGATGAACAGGGGTTTTTCCTTTATCAGCAATTGAACTTGATGCACCAGCCGAAAACATATTTAGGGCAGCAACAGGGGACTGTTGCAATGTCTCACATGTCAACATGTTAGCGAGACAATTCATATAGCCTAGTTTATATACAATCTCATAATCAAAATTAGACAACCATATAAACCATTTCAATATTCTACTGCTATTCTCAGCCATCAAATTTTCATTCTTAAATATACCAGGCATTATTTTCAAATCAGTTCTTATGACAAACTTGACTGGTTTGAGGAACATAATGAAATGTTGTACAGTCTTTTTGACTGCAAGGATCTATTTATGGCTACTTGGGTAGTTCAACTCAGTAGATTTAAATGAACCAAAGCCATATCCACAGATGTTTTCTTTTCCTGCAATCTCTTCAAGTAACACACCACCCCATGTGGTAGCAGAAGCATCTGTTTCAATTATCAACTTTCCTGATCCTTGTGGCAGATGAAGAGCAGGCAATTCCAAAACTTTGGCTTTTATTTTCTTGACTGCCAAAGTCATTGCTTCAGACCATTTGACAGGATTCTTTTTCAACCATTGCTGCAAGATATGAATATATGTAGCATGTCCTTTGTAGAATGGTCGAATGTAATTTAAACTTCCTAAGAATCTCTGCAACTAAGTTTTGTCTAAGATTTGATCAGGGAAATGTTCAAAGGAACTAAGAACATGTTTAAATCCTAGGAAATCCATCTCTGTCTTTCCTATCTCCATTTTTTATTCAGACAAAGCTAAACCATGTTTATACACCAGATCATAAAACCTTTGCAAATGTTTTAAATGATCTTGCAGATTCTTGGAGCAAATAAGAATATCATCTATAAAAACCAGTAACCATGGAATATCTCTAAAGATATCTTCCATCCTTTTCTGAAACTCTGAAGGAGCATTATTTATACCAAAAGGAAGGAATCTCCACTGGTACTGACCATGGGGAACAACAAATGCCATTTTGAATCTATCTTTAGCTTCAATCCCAATTTGATAAAATCCAAATTTCAAATCAAATTTACTAAAAATAGTGCAACCTAAAATTCTTTGAAGCAAGCTGGCTTTATCTAGAAGGGGATACCTTACTTTCTGAAGAACTTCATTGAGAGGTTTATAATTGACCACTAATCTGGGCTTTCCTCTCTTTTGTTCAGAATTTTTGTTGACCACAAACGCTCTACATGCCCATGGGCTTTTTGGTGGCTCAATCAAACCTTTCTTTAAGAGATCTTTAATCTCTGAAGCACAAAACTCTCTTTCTGAAGGGGACATAAGCGTAGCAGAACCTTTCATAGGCTTAATCTTCTCAAGTGGATCAAATGGAAAGGAAACAAAATATTTTTCTCTTTTCCAGAAAGCATTTGGACTCTCTGAGCAACAATCCTTAACCAACTGTTCTTTGATGGTAGTCAGCCACTTTTCTTTATGAACTTCTACATATGCTTATGCAGATCACCAATTTTGGGAGGTTTGATTGGAATAGACTCAACCACAGACTTACAATTATAAATAGGGTCAAATGTAATTTGACAAATGACAGTCTGGGAATTTATTGTACAGGAAAACAATAACTTGGATGTGTCAATAGAAAACGGACTGACTCTTTGCATAAATTCAGAACCTATGACACAGTCTTCTTCAAGGGAATCTAATCTAAACAAAGATAGGGAATTAGAAACACTGGAAATATTTACAGGGAAATCTTCAACCTTTCCTATAAGAGAAACAGGAGTGCCTTCAATGGTTGAACCATAATCCTTGCTTTTTTCCCAATAAAATGAAGGAATGGCTGAACCTTTGGCTAGGTTAAACTGACAACCAGAATCAATCATACAATGCACATAATCTGGTTTATATTCAGGTGGAATAAATAATAATTTAATGAAGAGCTTTGGACCTGAAGAGGGGGGTCCTTTTTTTTTAGTTGGTCATTCTCTATCTGCCACGTCACTATTGGGAACATCTTCAGCAATTTTTTTGTTCAAGCATAACTTCATCATACATAGTCAGTTTTCAGTGCCGTTTTTTTTTAAACCACCTATTTTTTCGAGCTCTTCGCATCTAGACTATTGGTTTCTATTTTTACAACAATTAATTTAAAATATGTCCGCCCCTTGTGATATTCTACTTACAAGTTCCAACTATTTCTCGTGGAAATCTCATATGGAGGATGTTCTACGAAGTAGAGGACTTTTCAGAATTACCTCAAGGAAAGAAATAGAACCTACTGATGATGATAAGAAAATCAAATGGAAAAATAGATGTGACGAAGCTCGTGGATTGATTGGGATGTCAATCTCTACTGATTTGCGATTCCACATATATGGAATTGATGAACCTGATGCTGCTTGAGACAAGTTGGAATCTATGTTTGGTAAACACAATGAAATTTGAGGTCACCAACTCGAAAATGAGTTGATTTATTTAAATCCAAGTGATTTTTCATGCATACAAAATTATTTATCTAAGTACAAAACTCTTAAAATCTTATGTGAAGAATGCAAGACTAAAAGGGAAGATAAACAATGCATTTATCATATTCTTTCCAAAATTGGACCTGCATATTCTGTTTTTGTATCTACATTTTACTCCATGAAAGAATCCTTGAATGCAGCTAGCTATCAAGAGCCTAGTCTTGAATCATTTTGTGATTCCTTGATTAGAAAGCAAGATAAACTCATCCATCTTGGAATAATTAACAATGCAGATACATCCGGGAAATCCTTATTGTCCCAACAGAAAGAAAAGTCCAAGCCTCCCAATAAACAATTTTTTTGCAATAATAAGTCAAACAAGGGTCCCAAACCCTCTCAGTCAGCTCCTTTTTAAAAAATGATAAAGGATCCAAACAAAAAGGAAAGAAGACTGAGTGTCATTGCAACTATTGCAGGAAAGATAATCATGATGAATCTAAGTGTTTCAGAAAGATGGCAGCCTTGGAAGCAGCAATGAAGAAGCACCACATTAGCCTAGATTCGCCTTCAGAATCTACCTCTCATGGACATGCACTTTGCGCTTCTGGTTATTCTTATAATGCATCTTCTTCTTCTACTTCAAATGAATGGCTCATTGATTCAGGAGCATCTTATCATATGGCTAAGGATCAAGCCATCTTTTCTACTATGCATGAATGTAACACCAAACAAATATTTGTTGGTGATGATAGATCTCTAAGTATTGTAGGAGCTGGAACAGTTCCAGTAGATAATGGTCATTTCAGTGATGTACTATGTGTTCCAAGAATTTTCTGCAATTTTTTATCAGTCTATCAAATCACTCATTCTGGTGAAGGTAAAACTGTGGCGTTTACACCTCACCAAGTTGTAATCAAGGATTTTAAAGATCCTCAAGAGGTCCTAGCTATCGGAATTGTTGATGATATTACCAGGTTGTAAAAATTTAACACCTTTGGGTCATCACATTTTCCTTCAGTTTTTGTTGCTCATAGTGATAACTTGAGCAAACTTTGGCATGAGTGATTTGGTCACTTAAATTATCGCTCATTGCAACAACTATGTAAAGACAATATGGTGACAGGTCTTCCGATGGTATCTTGCAGGGATGGTGTTTGTCCCGGTTGTGTACTCGAAAAACATCATCGGGATAGTTTTGACAAACGTGCCTCTTGGAACGCCTCGGTTCCCTTGGAGCTTGTGCATAGTGACTTGTGTGGTCCTCTTCCATCTGCTTCCTTTTTTGGTTTCAAATATTTCTTAACTTTCATTGATGATTACACCAAACGCACTTGGGTTTATTTCCTAAAACTTAAGAGTGAAGTATTTAACATGTTCTTGGCCTACAAGGCCCTTGTTGAAAAACAATCTGCTCATCAAATTATTAAGTTAAGATCTTACAATGGAGGAGAATATGTTAACAAAAATTTCACTACTTTCTGCACTGAACAAGGAATCCAACAACAACACATTGTTCCATATACACCAAACAAAATGGTGTAGCTGAACGGAAGAACCGCACTTTAAAAGAAATGGGTAATTGTATGATCCAATCTAAGGGACTAAGTCTTCAATTTTGGGCTGAAGCCATAAATTATGCAAATTACATAGTTAATCGCACCCCCACTAAAGCTTTATAAGGTATCACACCGGAAGAAGCATGGAGTAAAACTAAACCTGATGTAAGTCACTTCCATGTGTTTGGTAGTGAAGCATGGGCTCACATTCCGGATGAAAAACAGAAAGCATTGCAGCCTAAAAGTGAAAAGTGCATATTTGTTGGATATTTTGAAGATATAAAAGCTTATAGACTTCTCCAACCACATTATCATGATGTAATCATTCGAAGAGATGTTAAATTTGATGAAAATCTCTTGGTCTGCGAGCCTAACTCGGCGATTATGCCATCTTTGGCCTGCGAGCTTGATTCAGTGATTGTGCCTTCTTCTTCTTCCAACTTCCTTGACAGGTTTCCAACTCTAGTTTCTGATAATGACAATGAGGATGAAAATCCACCTCCGCCTGCTCATGTTCCTCCAATTTTACCAGCACAAGTGCTTCCTCGATGGGTCCGTTCAACATGTGAAGCAGCTGGTGATCTTGCCGGTGATCCTAGAGATCAACGTCGAACACGTTCTCAGTTTCAGCAAGCCTCTTCTCTTTTGGCTCAAGTTTCCGAGAATCATGATCCATAAACCTTTGCAGAAGCTTCAGGAAATCTAGATTGGGATGCAGCTATGGATGAAGAATATCGTTCCTTAATGGCGAACGATACTTGGGATCTTGTACCTCTTCCAAAAAGAATAAAATGTGTCAGATGTAAATGGGTCTACAGAACTAAGTATGCATATGATGGAAGTGTTGAAAGACTTAAGGCAAGGTTAGTTGCCAAAGGTTTTTCCCAAGTTGAAGGGATTGACTACAATGAAACCATTGCTCCTGTCGCAAAAATGAACTCCATCTGCCTTGTTCTTTCCCTTACAGCCTTAAATAACTGGGAAGTCCATCAAATGGATGTCAAGTCTGCCTTCTTACATGGTGATTTACAGGAGGAAATTTACATGGAACAACCTCCTGGATATGTTCAAAATAACTCTAGCCTTGTCTGCCGCCTTAAGAAATCCTTATATGGCCTTAAGCAAGCTCCTAGAGCTTGGTATGCCAAAATGGATAACTTTCTCCTTGACACTGGTTTTTCTAGATGCCATTTTGACCCCAATGTCTATACCAAGAAAGTAGGAAACCATCTCATCATACTTGTTCTATATGTTGATGACCTTATTCTTACTAGTAGTGACCCTAAGCTTATAACCCATGTGAAATCCAGTCTTAAGCAAAATTTTGAAATGTCAGACTTACGACATTTGCATTATTTTCTTGGTCTCCAAGTCCTGCAAACAAAAGAAGGAATATTTCTTTCTGAGTCTAAGTATGCTTGTGACCTTCTTTGTCGCTTTCACATGGAAGATTGTACACCAGCCCCTTCTCCCTTCCAATCTGGAGTCAAACTTTTTGCCACTTGTACTTCACCTGAAGTAGATGCCACCTTGTATCATTAGCTTGTTGGTAGTCTCTTATACTTGACTCATTCCCATCCTGACCTTTCCTTTGTCGTTGTTCGTGTTTCCCGTTATATGCAAACACCTCATGAAAGTCACTGGAAAGCAGCTAAAAGAATACTTCGATATATTCGAGGTACAATTCAGTTTGGGATTCATTACAGTACAGGGGGGAAACCTTTGTTGGTTGGTTTCATTGATTCAGATTGGGTCGGCGATCCTGATGATCGAAAGTCTACAGCAGGTTATGTTTTCAGTCTGGGATCTAGCCCTGTCACTTGGGCTAGTAAGAAACAACAAGCTCTTTTCCTTTCTTCAGCAGAGTTAGAATATCGAGCCGCAGTTAATGCCAGTCAAGAAGCTTTATGGCTTCGACAGATCCTTTCAAAGTTTGGATTCGAGCAACAGCATTCTACTCCGCTTTGGTGTGACGATCAAAGTGCCATCAAGCTTGCCAAAGATCCATTCCTACATCAACGTAGCAAACACATTGAGCTACATATGCGCTTCATCAGAAATGTTGTTCATGATCATGTTCTTGAAGTGCTCTTTTGTCCTACAGATGATCAAGTTGTAGACATCTTCACCAAGTCTCTTACAGAAGCAAAGTTTTCTAAACTTTGATATATGTTAGGAGTTCAGGAACTTGTCATTAAGGGGAGATAGGCTCTAATGCCTCCTTCCTTCTCCTAATAGTGTCACTTTTGTAAATCTTTCAATCCTATCCCAAGTTGTTCTTAAGGGGGGATGTTAGGATATTTATACACTTAGGAGTTAGTTAAGATCAACTTGTGTAATATATCCATTAGGAAAAGTGTGTTTCTTTAGTATGCATTAGTATGCATTTGTAAATATTTAATCTGACGGTCATGATATGTTGTGATCCGATGGCTCAACTTCTCATAGATCATACCTAACCTTGATCCATGGCTTAACACCCGATTGGTCCATGATCTCTATTTAAAGAGCATGGAGGGTCATTGTTTAGTTGATCGATTATGAGAAGCTCATTTGTAACTTTCTTTCTTTGCATAATAAATTGCTCCGTAGAAGCTATTTGGCTGGGGTCATGGAGTGTTTCCCTCTCGAGGGTTTAAACCACGTCAAAACATTGGTGTATCGATATGTGATCTATTTGTGTGAAGTGGTCGCTCTAGGTGTTCGGTCTTTTGGGAGTACCCTGTGTACAAAAACAGCTCTATTGGTCCTTGATGCCCATTGTTTCGCCTTAGGCGGATGGGATGGTTATGTTTTGGTTCTATTGATTATATGCCCATTGTTTCACCATCGGCGGATGGCTTGGTTCTTGTTGGTATTGTTGTTCAGTGGATGATCTTGGTTGGACATGGTCGGTTTTTTTGGGCGAGGAGTATATGACTTTCTCCTTGGATGTATCTGTTGATACTATTTACTTAATTAATAGTATGCTATTTTCATTGTGTGAACAAAAAAGTTCATGTGTTAGTTACTTTCTATCATCAGATATCTCGTTGGGCAGTTTCTCATTCGTGTGGAGACCGTGATGCATTTAGCATGGGATTGAAATGATATGGAGAATTGACTTTTTTTTTTAAAATAAGTTTTATATCTAAAAATTAAAAATTTTCATTAGAGATTTATATCAAATCCAATATATATTCACCAATAAGAAATTTTGATTTTCAATTTTCAAAAAATAAAAAATATATTTTTGAATTAGGGATTTATATCAAATCCAATATATATTTACCAACAGAAAATTTTGATTTTCAATTTTCAAAAAATAAAAAATATATTTTTGAATTTTCAAATATTCAATTTAATAAAAAATTTGAAAATTAATATAAGATTAAAGTCTTTTGACTTTTAAATGAAACGTATATCTATACTTTAGGAGGGAATAATAATAAATACACTTGCCATACAGTCCCTTAGGTACGGATTGTCCTATTATAAAAATTATAATTTGTATTTACATATGTCCATTTTATAAAAAAATTATGATTTGTATTTACATATGTCAATGTATATTAAATTTTTTTATTTTATGTACAGTACAAATTATCTATAGTAGAGGATTTGATTTAAATTTCTTAGTATTGAAAGATAAATCATATTTTGGACAAAATTACCAGAAAAAACATTAAAAATAATCCAAATCATTTAATTATGAATAAACCCATAAGGTTTTTCTTGTACCAGATAAAACAAAAAAATCCAAATAATATAACAATAAATAGACAATAATTTGGACAAAAATACCATTAAAAAATACAAAATAATTCAAATCATTAATTTTAAATAAACCCATAAGGTTTTTCTTGCACCAGATGGTTTATTATTTGTTCTTAATGAATTATTTATTTATATATACGGATGCCGCCTTATAAATGAAACGGCGAACAGACCTCAGCCGAAGATTTCACCTGTGTGAACACTCGAGAGTTAACGCTTCTGATGCGATGTTAATAAAACCCTAGTTCTCAGAAGATCGTGAGAAGAGGCTGAAAGGAGTGGTTGTGGACGCCATTTTTAAGAATAAAGTACTATAACAAACTCTAAGTACGGAGGCTTGCTTGATGACCATCCCCGCTCTCATCGGGTCAAAGAAAGCTATGGCTGTAGTGCGATCCACAGGAATCCCTAATATCCTGGAAAGAGCTTAACGAAGCCTGCAAATTGCCACCGATGTTAAAAATATGGGCAGAGACATAAACCAAAGAGTTACAAGCACGAATGGCTGAACTACTTATTTGATATTATACAGTTGTATATATATGTTACATGCTTTGACGGTTTAAGGAAACACCGACTAACCGATCTTAGAACGGAATAACTGAATGTAATTAGCACACTTAACTAATGGGATTATTATTTCTAACACTCCCTCTTAATCTCAAGAGTTACATTCTTACTAAACACAACACTCCCTCGTAATTATAATACTCTAAAACATCTAAAATGTAAATCTCATAAATGCAAATGCTTGCTGGTCTATGTCTCAGCCAAGCTTACAAACACTTAACAAAAATTTCATAAAACTAAATTGGCTTCAGATTAGGCTACTTAACAAAAATTTCATAAAACTAAATTGGCTTCAGATTAGGCTGCTTAGGCCTATTTCTTTCATCTTCATCTTCTTCATCTTCCAATATAGAATGTTCGCCTGGATCCCAAACTTGATGTTGTAGTCTTCCTCCTACCTTGCTTTCAATTGTATCCTTAATGAGGTGATCTTTGTGATTAACTATATCCTTTGTCTCATTGTGTCTCCACCGAAAAGTATTTTGAAAACACTTCCATAATTCTTCTACCTCAATGTTCATCTCTATTCCTTGCAAGTGTATGTTACTAAACTTCATTTCCTGTGAAACTTCTGCAATGCTAATTTCAAATTCTTGAAAGTTAATGTTTTCATACTTTTCATCTACTACGATATGCTTGTTCGTGTCTTCTTCATCTGCTACAATATTCTGGTTCATGTCTTCATAAATTCTTGGATTTTCTATCCATTCTTCTAGGATTCTCAACTCTTCGTCATAATTTGTTAACACATCCAAATGATGTTCTTTTTTCATAGTACCTGCATAATCTGCAAACACACACAAATTTTCAGTTCCAAAAACATGAGATTCTTTGTTCTCATTTGATGCCCCAAGCATCTTTTCAATGTGCGGGATTGGACTCTCCAAACACTCTACAAAATCTTCATCTTGTTTCTCATCAAATACTGCTACATGGGCAGTTTTATCTTCAACTGAAATGTCATCAACAAACTCAACAAACTTTGTCACTATGTTAATGTCATCAACAATATCTATTGCTCGATTCACCAAAGTTTCTTCAACATCATAGGTTGCTACAATGGCAACTTTACCAACAACTTCATCATTACAGGCTGCTATATCATCCACTGGTGTATCTACGCAGTGGGATTCACCTTCCTCTTCATGCTCTATGGCACACAGAAGGTCTTCAATATTCTTCTCCTCTACTTTATCAAGGAGTTCTTCAACTTTCTTGTCTTCGTCTTCTTTCTTTGCTTCAAACATAGAAGCTTCTTCTAATTTATCAATATGCTGGAAACTATTATTGTTTCTTCTTTTTTTACTGTACCTCATCTCTAAAGCATCCCAAAAAGTTTTTGCACTAAGAACTTGACGAAGTTCATAGAAAACACTATAAAAAACATTGTCATCCACAGCTGATAAAATAAGAAATCTTGCTATTGCATTTTTTCTGTTATGAGGATCTTCAAAATATTTTTGAACAAAACGCCATAAATTTACTGAACAAAGCAAATCTTTCATTTTATTTGCCCAAATTTCATAATCCATACCTTCGAAAAATGGCAAAATCGGCATAGATATTCTCAATATTTCATCTATCTCTTCATCTAGATTCGGTTTACTGTGCTCTAAATCTTCATTGATCTGCTCCATGACTAGAAATACTTTATATTTCTCCTCAAAATTTTCTCAAAAACAGCAACAACTCTTCACACCAAAGAAATTATTTTATTTCTCAAAATCAATTGATATTCATGTTTTTGTATATAAAGTTGCTCTCACCACACTTCACAAAACTTTCTTAGAAATCAATTCCAGTTTTGTTATCTTCCAAAAATAAACTTCTTATAATTCTCTTTCATCAAAATATATAAATATATCAAGAAAACTTTTTATAACTTCAAACTTTTCACCACTGACTTCATAAATTCGTTTTAACCCATATATATAAATATATCAAGAAAAGTTTTCAAAATATCTTTATATCTCTGCTCCACTTGCTTTTCTTTATATCAATATAAAATCTTTGTCACCAATCCTCATAATATTCTTTTAATAATTTAAATAATCTTTTGCCAAACAAAAAACATATATTCTCTTACTCATTCCAAGATTTGCTATCGTCAGGTGGATGGGGATTTTCCATGCAGGTTCACATGCGCTCAACAACTTAACAACTTGCAGGAAGCATAATTCCGAATCTGCTTTTCTCCACATGAATTTAATTCTCCTACTCCACACAAACAACTAACACTTACTTACAAGCTCATCTGTTCCTTCACAACGAACTTCTTTTCTTCACAGAACATTCTTCACAGGAATTTCATTTTCTCCGATGGACATGCAGATCTTTTCTTCTCGTCCTTGCTGGCAGCAGGCTTCCTCTTAACGGCTGCAGCGGACTTCTATTTCTTCACACAAAGTTTCTCACAAATGGCATAGCCCGGATTCTTTCTTCAAAGGACTGTTTCCATCAACAATTGATCCAACCAATAACTGGTGGAGTCTCAAACGCTGTCAAACGTCATTCTGCTCAGGAACACCTCACTAGAGAGCAGATTTCTCTCTGTGTGTGCAGCAACAAATTCAACAAAGCCTCCAACGGCTAAACAAAACCTCCAAGGGCTCAACAAAATCTAACGGTTCAACAAAACCTCAAATCAAGAAGAGGCTCTTAAATCCAGTTTGGATTGACCAATGGATTAACCAAACGCTCTGATACCATGTTAAAAATATGGGCAGAGACATAAACCAAAGAGTTACAAGCACGAATGGCTGAACTACTTATTTGATATTATACAGTTGTATATATATGTTACATGCTTTGACGGTTTAAGGAAACACCGACTAACCGATCTTAGAACGGAATAACTGAATGTAATTAGCACACTTAACTAATGAGATTATTATTTCTAACAACCGATAAACCTCACAGCTCGCTCCAGCCACAGATTTACAGTTTCCATCAGACATAGGCAAAAGCAATGGTGAAAGAGGCAGAAGAGCTCCAGTTTCTCGGCGCCTTTGGAATCGTGAGAGAGGCGTTCAACATCCTCTTCCGCTCCTCATGCACTAAATTACTTGGGGGGCTAACCCTTGGCCTGCTGTTCCCCCTTTCTTTTGCAACCCTGGGGCACAGTTTCGTCTCTGAACCTCTGCTCCGTAAAATAGCTTCTAACAAAGTTATATTGTATTATCAGATGCAGGTCGGCAACCCCGCCAGCGAGAGGACTCTGTGGGAATTGGCCTCGGAATCGAGCGAGCTTATTGCGTTCGTAGCGGCGTTATTAGTCTTCATTTATGCTTTCCGGATCCTATCGACGGCGGTAGTGGTGTACACGGTGGGTTCCATCTACACCGACGACAGCAAGAATCTAACATTCGCCAGAGTTATGAGAATCGTTCCCAAGGTTTGGGATCGCCTGCTGATCACTTATCTCTGGGATTTCGTCAATTTCTTGTTCTTTTACAATGCCGCGCGTTTGGCCCTCTTTCTGTTCACAATCTGCTCCATGGGAGCAGGTTATAAATTGAATTCTGTGGGCTTTGTTTTCAGTTCAGTTCTCATAACCCTAATTTTCATTTGCGCCGATGTTTATATAAGAATGGTGTGGAACCTCGCCAGCGTTATATCCGTATTGGAGGACAAATATTATGGCCTGGGCGCCATGCGTAAGAGCAAGAATCTCCTCAAAGGAAAGTGGATCACGGCCTTGACGCTCGTTGTGTTTTACTTGATATTTAGCGGAGGTATTGGAGGGGTTTTTTGGTATGCAGTTGTTGAGGACCGTGGCCATGGCTTGGGGATAGCGGCGAGGGCGGTGTATGGGACAGTCCTTGTTGGGTTGCTGTGTTTTGTTAACTTGATGGGGCTGTTGACGCAGAGCGTGCTATACTTTGTATGCAAATCTTACAACTTTCATGAGAGCATATACTATCAATCCCGTTTGGAAGTACATAACGTGGGGGACTACATGAGGCTGCCATGATAATTACCAGAGGTATTCAGCTGGAGCATCTTGCGCTGTAGCAATGGCAAGTTTAAAACATGGCCAGTTTTTCATTTCTCCGATCAAAGTTATCATAATAATAATAAGCACTTTGGATCGTGAATTTGTTGGAAATATTCTCAAAACTTTGGTCCAGATGTTCATGGTTACAAATGTAAAAGGGAAGAATTCTGTCAGTCAGATTTGTCTTATGAGCAAGAAGGATGACCCTAACATAAAATACCTTGTATGACATGAATTTTATGTGAATGATGCACTAGAGAGAAAGACATTACGGCTTTGTTCACCATATAGAAATGCCAAATAAAATGACCAGATTGGATTAAACTTGACTGAATCATCTGGCTATGCTAATGAAATCAAGTACATTTCATTCATCCGCTGACCTCGTTCGTCCACTGCTGAGCTGCCTAATATCTAATATTTGATATATTTAGATTTTAGATTAATTATTGAATATATTTAAAAAAACTGTTGAATTAGGTTCCAATTTTCATTGTTGATTATCTTATTAGTTTTCCCATATGATTTGATGTACATTGTCTGTGCAGTTCTCTTCAATTGTGAGTGCAAAGGATCTGAGTGGGGATGTAGTGGTCTAGCAGTTCATGGCTGCGTGACTGTGATTATTTTGGATTGAAAAAATCATGTATAGGTAGGAGAATATTAAATATGAAACATCTAATTTATTACTGAAACGTGTAAATTTTGGTGAATATTATGATAAAAAACCATATTTTATGTAAATATAGGCCATATTAGAGCCTAAAAATGACCAAATAGTGAATTTATTTTTTGAAAAAAGCCCAAAAAATAGCCAATTGGTGAAATTTAGCCCTTAAAAATTACCCTGGACCAGTAATGCCCAATAGTAAAGTAGCTTAACCAAGCTAATCAAGATAAATCTCGAAAAATCTCCCTGGCATGCCTTGTCAAACTAGCAAAACATTGGTTTTTTAAGGTGTTGGGCAGTATCCAGTTCAATCTCCTGAACAAAAATGTGTCTCAACAGTGGGTTGAAACACTGCTCTTGGATTTCCAAATTTTGTCTTATATGCAGAAAACTGGTTCAGATAAGATTTCGAAAAAAAATTAATTGCAGCTTGTTTAATGATGATAACCAGTTTTTCGTCTGACAAATGGTAGAACCCGTTGTATCTTTTGTCTAAATAATTCTCCAAAATATGATATTATAATTTTCTAATTGAGCAAAGAGATCTGTTAATTTTAACTGGAGTAAACATAAATCCATGCCAACTACCATCTCACACACCCACATACATCTTAAATGAAACATAAATTATAGTGCAAATCTGCAAGGAAAATGATAGGTTGTTATCAAAACTGCAACCCTGGCCTCTATCTGTTGGGATTAGAATATTAGAAAGTTAGATCAACTGCAACCAAAACTCCAACCTAACATTGTTTCCCTTGGTTACAAGTATTTTATCAGGTTTACAAAACATTTTTACATTCATAGCTTAAATTTAAAATCCATCTACTGTATTCCTCGTCGTCTCCGTTTACTTTGTAATGTGTACATTGCGAGTATCCTCTGGACACCTTTGTAGCATGTTGTTCACATTTGTAATCCCCAAATCGTGGAACTTAGCCTGTGGGTCTATTCTTTGGAGTATTCTAAACATTATAAGGTTTTTGGCTTTTTATTGTTATATTTTTAGATTTGTTTTGTTTTCATTTTTGGTGGAAATTGTATATTAAGAATGCTATATAAGTATATTTAAAAGATATTGAATCTATTTATACATTTAAAAACATAATTTAAATTCTTTTAAATTTAAATTAAATAACAAAAAACAATTTAGAAAATTCCAACTAAAAATTATAAAAAATTCCAAAAATAAATGAAAATAATCAAACTAAGCTGCTAAGGAAGCCAGTAAAGATGCTCATTGGTGAGGTTTCTTTAGTATTGGTTCCTGAAACGTATTTCTGAACAAAATGCGGTGAATCCACTAGAAGTCAATCTCAAATACAGAATCGGAGGATGAGATTGAAAAGAAAAAGTGGTATCGATCCTGTACCAACTGTTTACTTTATTTCTAGGGTTGGTTTCATTGTGGCAGTAAATTATAGATCTAATGTGCTTCGTATTGGAGGGGCGTTCTTTGGGAGGTTACGTAGCCAGCTTTTATATTTTATGTGCCACGTCGAAAGAGCATTCGCGACTGGGTCATGGCTTTTGTTTTGGGTTACGCTCCACTGCTGCTTTTGGACTGAGATTGGTCAATTTTTTCCAGCGAAGAGATTGGTCAATTTAGTCTAGAGAACGTTTGGAGGCTTGGTCGTTGGGTGACTGGTTCCCTTTTATTTGTTATATTCACTGTTTAGGGTTACGCCTTCTCAATGTTTAGGCGGTTTGGTACTTTGTTGAGTTTCTTGGGCATTGCTTAAAGGTTGACTTGATCACTAAGGAAGTTAAAACGAGAAGTATTTATTATTTTATTATTAATTTAATATAAATAAGGCAATATTAAATTTATAATTTTTCAATATAAATTTTATTTTGAATTTAAAATTAATGTGACCACTTTTTCTTTATGGTTTGTTGATATGAATTTTATTAAATTTAGATTTTTTTAATATTATTTATTAAGTATTTAAAATAATGTAGAAAAAATAATAGATAAAAGTTTATAAATATTTTAAAACTTTTCGATACAAATTTATTTATTGATAATTTAATATGCAAAATTTAACTATTTTGAATTATTATTACAATTTTATTCTTTCTTATATAATTATTGAAATAACTATATTATAACTATAATTACAACGAAAAAAAATATAAAGAATTATTGGTAGTTAATGTATGGATAACTAGTAGTTGAGACATGGATAATGGGTAGTTAGTGACAGACAACTCTTTTGTGTTAACCACCCCAACAACATAACTAAGCACAACAAGAAGTGTCCCATACACTGCCCTTGCCACTGTCCCGTGCCCATCAACAATTGTGTATAGGAAAGTCCCACAATGCCTTGGCTAAATATGAAGCAAAGTATAACTAACACCTAGACAATCGTCTACTTTCCTTTGATGAGGTGCTTTCTCTTCGTCATGGAGTCCATGCAGCCATATTTATGTTAAGTAATAAAAAGCAATAAAGGAAGTCGTTTTGCAGCCAGACAACAAGCAGTCACTACAATACTAGAAGCTATCATTGCAATAGTAAAGATTGATGGATATGTAACCATTGTAGGGTGGAAACGCGAAGGTGGGTAACACTTTGGTGAGAATCGGCGGGGCAAAAACTCTAGCGTATGTTATTCGGCCGAATAACGTTAATTATTCGGCCGAATAATAATAATTATTCGGCCGAATAAGTAACGTTATTCGGCCGAATAATATAGTATTTATTCGGCCGAATAATTTTTAACGGGCCACCGTTAAACATAACGGAGGCCTCGGAATATGTGCCATGGGCTAGCCGGACGGGGCAAACTCACGGCGATAGAAATAATTGTTCGGCCGAACACTTGTTCGCCCGAACAATTGTTCGGCCGAACAATTGTTCGGCCGAACAATTGTTCGGCATAAAATCTCGGTCCCGGCCCCTCTCCCGTCACTTTCGTTGGATCTCGTGGACCCCTGTTGTGTTGGTAGTGCCCCGTCTGCTCCGTCGTTCCTCTGCCCTGTCGCCCGTTAGCCACCCTATTGGTTGATGGCGTGTGTTGTCGACCTGTAAGCCTGCGTGTAAGTCACCCGTTCGTCGTTGTTTAGCCTCTTTGTTCGTTTGTCAGAAAGTGTCTGGTATCGCCACCTGCACGTAAGTGATATCGTTTGCTGCTTGCTGCTGGTATGTAATATCGTTTCGGCTGTTCAACACGGTAACATTTGTAGCAGATTTGGGCTTGTAGGGCATCATAGCGCATGGTCGAACGTCGTTGAGAAGTTGCGGGTGGTGACAGATCGACACGGCGTTTGCAGAGGTAGAAGGTATCGTTTTTCTGTTTTGTAAATGTGTATTTTATTGAAGGTGTTATCGCTATTTTTTGTTGTCTAAAATGTTAGTGATTTTACGCAGGTCTCCCAGTTTGTCTGCTACGGATGCTCTGTTTAGGGTGAAAGAAATTTTTATTTGCGCTGTCCTCGGCAAGGTTTTGGGTCGCGCTCATTTGATTTGGCTGCGTTTTAGAGGTAAGGTGGATAAAACTTCCTAATTCCCGCTAATATAAATTGTTTTCGATCGTTTTGTAATTGCCATAGACTCTGTATATTGCACTCTGTCCAACTGGGCAGAGGCCATGGGCTGCAACAGGACAGAGTCCATGGACTCTGCCCAGTTGGACAGAGTCCATGGACTCTGTACAGTAGGACGGAGTCCATGGATGTTGGTCGAATTGAATGTCCAGAATGTCTTAAATTAAAATATGAAGAGAAATTTTTTGAGTATTTTTTTAAATTGTTGTATTTTTCTGTGTTTAGAAAAGAAATTAACAGTAATTTTAACTGGAAAGAACATTTTTAAGTTGTATGTAGGCTTGTTTTACTTAAGAACTCTGTCGACTCGTCTAAGTTGACAGAGTTCATGAACTCTGTCGACTCGTCTAAGTTGACGGAGTTCATGAACTTTGTCTGTTTACAAAGTGCAGAGATTAAGATATTAATTATATTACCAACTTTGGCAATAGATAGTTCAGATTAACAAATTTCAGATAGTTAACTCTATTTCTGATAAAAAAACAATATAAATGGACTTGATGTACAAGGAAACTATAGACATGAATAGATTTTAATTTATAAGTATTATAGTAAGTGTTATGTAATTTAACAATGATGACATGAACTCTGTCAACTAAAACATGTTGACAGAGTTCATGAACTCTGTCAACATGTCTTAGTTGACAGAGTTCATGAACTCTGTCAACATGTTTTAGTTGACAGAGTTCATGAACTCTGTTAACAAATTTTAGTTGACAGAGATGAAGATATAAGTTATTTAACAAACTATGTGGATAGATAGCTTAGATACAAATTCTATTTTTGATAAAACAATAATTTAAATGGATTTTATGTAAAAGAGAACTATATACATGAATAGGCTTTAATCTAAATGTACTGTAGTAAGTTTTATAAAATACTAGGTGATGTTATGTCAGAATGTTTGAGTTTTATTCTAGTAAAGGTGGTGATCTTGGTATTGTGTTTTCTTTTGTTTGCAACATGGCTGACATGGAGAACATAATACCAAGAATTGTTACCATTATTAGATTGAAATTAAAGATCATTGTCAAACGAGGCCAATTTGAGAAACATAACATTTAACTCAATCAAAATACTTTGAACAGTTATTTTTTTTTTGTTCTATGGAACAATGAGATTATTTGTAGATATAATTTATGTCTAGAGTAATAAAATTTCTGGTTTAAATTTGTAGTTTAAGAAACTGAAAACGATTATCAGAAATGGAAAATTTTGAAAACATAATACATGAATTGTCAATTTTTATTTTATTGTCAATAATGAAAATATTTTCAAGACTTGATTTATGTTTCAGATATTAAGTTATGTATTAAGAAGGTGAAAGAGATTCATGATTTATGCTTAAGATATTAAGTTATGTATTAAAAAGGTAAAAGAGATTCATGATTTATGTTTTAGGTATTAAGTTATGTATTAAAAGGTAAAATAGATTCACGATTTATGTTTTAGGTATTAAGTTATGTATGAAGAAGGTAAAAGAGATTCATGAACTCATACACATAAAAAAAATAAATCCATTACTTAGTACTTAACTATATTGGTTCCATTCATTTTAAACATCAAAAACACCTAAAAGATTGGTACATTAATTCATCATCTAACAATATTAGCTATACTTTTTTTGAAAATTGTTAGATGATAAATTAGGTAAATCTAGGTACTTGTTAAATAACTTAGTCTCTTAAGTAGTTGGTTTTTAGAGTTCATAGAATTAACTTGTAGGATTTGAATATGTAATTAGTTGATTCGTCTTTAGGTGTAGGCATTATATATCAAATGGAAAGAGAGGATTCTTTAAGGCGAAAGCGTAGGAGGTCTTCACAATCTTCTGGGGTAGGTGGCACGAGTGATAATCGGAGGTTGTCAACCTCTCCTCGGGACTCTAATTTATTGTATAGTTCACATCGACAAGGTGGAAGGGGTACAAATGATTCCCCTGTATCTTCTATGGGAGAACGTCGATCTCGACCCTCTATTGGTACATATGAATATCAATCTTTGAACATTTATATATGCAAATTGTTTTTTTGTGAGTGCAAAATTTGTAGTTGTGTTTAAACTAGACTTTGTCATTTGAAGCAGAGCATGGTTCGGAAGATGCTCTTAATTCTATAGGGAGGGAGACAGGGCAAACAAGGGAGACGGATGACGGTGCAGAGCAAGGTTCTCAAGAGGCTCACCATTCGGCACGAGGTGATGATGGTGGAGCTAGGACACAATATGTTGAATTAACTGAGGGTTGTACACCCATTACGACATATCCATCTGATCTACCTCGGGAGCTTCCATGGGAAGGTGGTAATCATCAAATGACTCTTGAAAGATGTAGATCTCACTATGAAAAGTTGCAAAATGATTTGTCTACTATGGATCTTCCTCCGGAGAGTAAACAAAGTTTGGAGATTGTTTTGGGATCATTGCAAAATTTCATTCAAGCATATGAGAATCTCGGGCCGACTACAGATGGTTTTGTAGATTTGATGCGAAGACGAAGGGATCAAGTGATGGGTCCAGACAAATGGGATGTTGTGAAAGAAAGAGTGACAAGAGAGCAGGCCAAATCAATGTTTAATTTCAAAGAAGGTTTGAAAAAATAAATGTTGAAAGTGCAATATTTCAAACATCCTCATCTGGCACACTTACTTTATGATCGATTTCTTGCTGCCTATGGTCGTTTTCCATGGAACGATGAGGTTTCTCAGTATTTTGCTAGATTTTTTTATGCTGAGTTTTTTTTAAATATGAAGCCAGATTATATTGATGTTCATTCAAAATTTTATGGAGTTGGGAAGGGTCGAATATATGATCGAGAGGGTGCACATAGAGATCCTGCAACTCTTAGACCTCCGCCCCAGATATCTCGTCCACCTAGGTTGGTGGCATTAAAATCAGAGATGGAGCCCACATCTCAACTTGGGACAACAGCAAGGAATTTTGTTGGTGATGGGCTATCATCAGTATTAGTGGGAGTAGATGTGGGGTTGGTTAGAGAAAGGGCTCGTTCTGCTATTCGTCAAAAGTTTGTTTATAAAACTGATGATGAAATAGATGGAATGAGCATTGAAGATCTCAGGGCATATGCAAAGATTTGTCGTGACTTAGCAGCAAATGTTATATCCAACGACACATCGAGTTTGGGAGAGGTTCGTTGACTACATGATATGATTTGATTTGAATTAAATATTCTATTTATTTTGATTTTATTTTTTTTGTTACATTATCATAGGTACATTATGTAAATGTTTAAATTGGTTGCAGTTTTCAAGAATGATGAACGAACATTCTTTTCACATTTCAACTAGCGAAAATGTAGGGAGAGAGGTACATATTTATTATCAACATATTTGTACTTATGTTTGAATTTGATATATATATATATATATATAAATTATTATTTTTTGAATGATAATTTAACTATGTATTTTATTGTTAATTTGACTCATCCATGCAGGTTTCTTTAGATACCAACTTTATAAATGATTTACCATCTATTGTGAGCTAATGTTTTTTAAATTTTTTGTTTTAGTTTTAAGTTTTAATTGGTATAGTAATTTTTTTGGTTTGTATTATATGTTTTATTTATTAATACAATTTAAATTTTAGGGTGGAGATATAGGTTCTTTGCTTAATGACGCAGATATTGGTAGAGAGGTAATTTCATTGATTGCTTTAATTTTGTTTACTGTTTTAATATTTTAATTTTTGTGGATTTAGATTTATGAGATTCATAAATTGATTTTATATATGGATCGCAGCTTGGGTCTCTCAAATTTTTTGGAGGCAAAGGAAAGAGTCCTTTGGAGGATGGTGGTGGACAAGCATTTGGAGAATTTGATGTAATATTGTTAATATTTGAATTGTATTTTGATATATTAGTTTAATATTTTAATTCTTTGATTATAGTTTAAATAATTTAAATGATATGAACATAATTTTTTTTTACACATGTTGCAGGGAGGGTTGAGTCCAAGGGGAGGCTCGAGTGGAGGAGGGGGAGGCCCAAGTGGAGGATAGCACATACATTTTAATTTTATAGTTCATGGTGGACTATTTTTTGTTGTTGATATGCATTTAGATTGGAAACATTTGTCTTGGACATGTTGAGGAGGTTTATTTTTGGACTAGATATATACATATATGGATGTACATTGAATTTGCATGTTCATGAGTATTTTTTTGGAGATTATATACATATAAATTTGAACTTACATATTTCGTGAATCATGGTTTTTAAATGATTTTTAAGTTTATTTTTGTTTATTTGACATATTTGGTGTTAAATTTAGTTTAAAATATGTATTTGCATGTTTGAATGAATGTTTGAATGAATGAATATATGTAAAAATGAATGTTAAGAAACATGACATTCTTGAATATTATGAAGTTTAAGAAATGTTATTTAGGAAGTTTAAAAATGGAATCTAAACATAGGTTTAAAGTTCATAGATGAGGAAGTTTTGATTGAAGTTTAAAAAATGTTATTTAGGAAATTTTTAAAAGTGGATGTTCACATATAGGTTTAGAGTTGTTCGACATGAATGAATGATAAGATTGAGTGTATTAAGAACAAGAATGTTAGGCATTTTAATAATTTGTTAGAAAGTTTTGATAGTTATATGGATAAGGTAGTTTAAAAATGAATGTTGTCTTTGAATGTTAGAATGCTTAGAAATGTTAGTTTTTATACACATCGATGAATCAGGAAGTTTAAAAGTGATTACATTCAAACTTTAGAGATGTTAGGAAGTTCAAGAATGTTTGAAGTTTTGATGAAAATATGGATGAAATATGAAGTTTAAAAATGAAATTTAAGTAAGGTTGAATGTTATCTTCAAGGATGTTATGAAGTTTTAGGAATGTTAGAAGTCGATAGAAATATGGAAGAAATAGAAAGTTTAAGAATGTTATATAAAGTTTTAGAGAATGATAGAAGTTTTGATAAAAATATTGTCTTTGAATGTTAGAATGCTTAGAAATGTTAGAATTTTTCATACATATCGATGAATCAGGAAAATTAAAAGTGATTACATTCAAACTTTAGAGATGTTAGGAAGTTCAAGAATGTTTGAAGTTTTGATGAAAATACATGGATGAAATATAAAGTTTAAAAATGAAATTTAAGTAAGTTTGAATGTTATCTTCAAGGATGTTATGAAGTTTTAGGAATGTTAGAAGTCGATAGAAATATGGAAGAAATAGAAAGTTTAGGAATGTTATATAAAGTTTTAGAGAATGATAGAAGTTTTGATAAAAATATTGTCTTTGAATATTAAAATGCTTAGAAATGTTAGAAGTTTTTATACACATCGATGAATCAGGAAGTTTAAAAGTGATTACATTCAAACTTTAGAGATGTTAGGAAGTTCAAGAAATGCTTGAAGTTTTGATGAAATGAAATATAAAGTTTAAAAATGAAATTTAAGTAAGTTTGAATGTTATTTTCAAGGATGTTATGAAGTTTTAGGAATGTTAGAAAGTCGATAGAAATATGGAAGAAATAGAAAGTTTAGAAATGTTATATAAAGTTTTAGAGAATGATAGAAGTTTTGATAAAAATATTGGATGAAATGGGAAGTTTAGGTTTATGTTAGAAATTTAGAGATGCTAGGAAGATTATGAATGTTAAATATAAGTTTTGATAGAAAATATGGATGGATTAGGAAGTTTTAAAGCAAATATATGTTAAGTTTAAATTTTGATATAATGGATTTTTAATTAATTTAATTTTTATTTACAATGTTCAGGTACATTTGATGCGACTGAAATCATGGCAAATGGGGGTAACGGTTTTTTGTTTTTTAATCATAAGCGAAGATTCCAGGATTGTGAAGTTTGTTAAATTAGAGCAACGATTTTAAACAACAATTTGATGAATTTTCATTGATTTGTTGTAAATAATCATTTCTCTAATTTAGCATAAGCTTCGCAATCCTGGAATCCTTGCTTGTGATTAAAAATCAAATGATCGTTGTCTCCATTTGCCATGATTTCAGTTATGTGAATTTGCACTTGAGCGATATTTTAAATTAAAGATTTGGAACGGAGAATTTGGTGACAATTTTAAGAGCATATTTATGGTGAAGTACGTATTAAAGAAACATGTTCGATGGATTAAAAGATTACAAAATTTAATAGGTTTTTTTTGTGATTTTTCGTTTACATCAATCAATTCCAAAAGTAAAAATTCGGGGCGGAGTGGGGATAGCCACATCTGTTATCTCATCCCTTAGTGGTCTAATAGACATATGGGGACCCGAATAAAGTACTTTTGAATTTTCAAATTATATTTGAATTCATTTTTAAGCATGTTAAAGTACAACCATTTAAGCTCTTATGTTTGTTGTCATTCAAGAAAATATTCATAAAATCTCAATGAAAAAATATACTGTGCACAACAATTTTGATAATTGGACAAAAAATATATTGCATACAACAATTGACATGGACAAAAATATAGATCAATTTATTTTTGATATGTAGTTAAAAACATCGCAATGGAATGCCATCTTCAACTATCCGTTCATGGTCACATATGGATAGTTTCCATTTTTTGGTTTTTAACTGTTTTTTTGATGGAACTTGTATCAATTTTATTCGAGATGCACATACTAAATGACTATATTGACAACATATAACATCGGGCTCATAATCTTGAAAGTAGACATAATTTTTAGTCATATGCGTCTGCTGAAAAAAGTAGCCTTTTAAAATGATGGATCCTCTTTCGTATGTAAATCCGTTGTCATTGTAGTCCTCCAATAACTTCATTTTTCCTTCAGTGCATCTCATTAAATAATATTTGACATTTTCGTCGTTGTCTACAGGTGCAATCATAGCGAAAACATCTCCTGCGCAAGTTATGATTGGTGTTAGCGTATTTAAATGAATTAAATTGACTATACTTATGGCGATGGAATAGAATGAACAATTGACTTAAAAGTCAAAAACAAGTTTATTACCTTCTCTTACGAGATCTGAAATTCTATCGCCATCAGACGATATTGCTATTTCTTCTGATTCTAATTCTTCAACACTTGCCAGTGGCATTTTTCCTTTTGGATTAATCTCTGTGTGTCTCCAAGATTTTACGTAGTTGTTTGTTATGTTTTCACAAACTTCTGTAGACTCAACATTTTCAATGCAAATATGACAAAAGCATGATTGCTTTCTACTGTCAAATGCAAACACGTTGTGAAATGATTTTGTTTGAATAGAGTGAAGATCTCTAGTTCCATGTATGGTGCTAGCGTCATATGGTATTGATCTATTTATATCTTGGATCCCAACAAGCCAAAAAAACCTGCATAATAAATAGTGTACATGTACTTAAATGTTAGTATATACATTTTTTTAAATTTTAAGAAATAATATCAATTAAAAAAATAGTGGACATACCTGCGCACGTCTTTTGATTGTTGATTATAATCATGGCTTAGATTTAATTGACACCATTGGACAACCTCTGCAGCTGAATGAAATCGTGCAGAAGAATAGTTCATTTGCCATCTTCGAAGTGCTCTTTTCACGCATGCTCCTGCACCATCATGCTCACATTTTCCATGCCCAGTTTCAAAGAAATTCCAGCGATGTTTAATGTTCAGCGCTTTATGAAGTCGACATAACCAAAAAAATGATCGTGAAGATTTAAATTGACCCGCACATCCATCAGACCATATCCAATGCTCTTTGAATTTGACTTCGCGTTTTTTCAGTGAGTCATAGAAAATATTTTCTATACAATGTTGGACAAAATGTGTGTCGTGTGTACGATCATCGCTGATATAGAAGTGATATTCTTTAATCACATCTCGATTGTCAAATGTGCTTTCAATGCCATCGACATCCTGTTGAGAATGTCTATACAACATGGACAAATATCGAAACTTGGTCAGAGTGATAGTATTCACTCTGTATTTCTTTTTGTGCAGCAAATGTATAGTTTTCAGCAAAATCAACCACCGACAAAATTGTTCCGGGTGGAAAAATTTCACGAGACTGTTTGAATTGAAGATCTTGCCATCGTGCTCTATGTGAATGCTGGGTGTATTTATAAATTTCGCTTTCAAATTTTTTGAGAAAATCTGTGACGCATATCTTGTCTTCTAGCAAATCAATTCTTTTGGAATGTGAATCACTAGAACTTGTATTATAGTTGATGTATTCGTATCTCTTCCAATCAACATTTACATTTGACAACGATTGATCATTATCGATAGGATATTTATTGTGGAATAACACCAAATTTCCACAATGATGACAATGTTTTCCATTGACACATTTCTTTGAATAAAATACTTCATCATGATTTCTCTCACATAAAATTTGAGATATGAATTCACGTATGGTCGGCGGAGGTGGTGAATTTGTCCAAAACTTTTTACCAAATTCAAGAAACGTGTCATAATATAACTGAAATTGCACATGATAACGGCAACAACATGTATCACGTATAGTTATAGGTCGAACATACCATGGTTTTTGTTGCACAAATGTAGTGATTGATATATTAATTCCACGATGATCTTCCTTGAATTTATTGAACAATTGTACTTGTGTCATGTCCATTATATGTTTTGGTTGGCTTTCATATACATTTTGTGATATTCTTTTGCGTATCACATCTCTTGAATTTGGTGAAACTCGAGCATGTTGCAACCAATATTCTCGTACAATATCATTAACACCTGCTCCTAATCTATCTTTGTAAGGTTGTCTACAAATAATTGCCCAACAAGCAAGTTCATTATTTTCATCTATTTGCATTCTGAATTTGCTATGTTTGTATAATGTCTTTCTTGATGTTCCAACTGCTTTTGCTAGTTCTGTTGTCAAACGCTTTTGTTTAGTACTAGCTGAAAGAATTGTTGTATGAATTGCTTTACGTGCAGCACTGATATCTTTCTTCCTGGATTTTCCAAATTTTTTTATTGCATCGCCTATATTTTCCATCACATTTTGTTTCAATTTCGACTCTTTTGTTGCTTTGTGAATACCCAATAATGATGTAGCACCTTCTAACTTCTTGGACACTAATAAACATCTCAAAATTTGTGCTTGTCCTGCTATTGAGTAATCCTTGAGAACTTCATCATAAAATTTTGTAGCACGATATCGTGCAACATGTATTGGTAGTTTTTCTCCATATTTGTCGCAATCAATGTCTTCTAACATTTCATCATCAATAGTAAAAGTACCTATACATCAAGTTAAATTTAATTTAACATATATCAAAAAATAAAATTCATTATAAAAAAATGAATTTGGAAAATATATGATATATACATACCAGGTCCAATTTCTGGATCTTGAACTTGATCTTCAATATTGATTTCATCGGCATTAGCATGTAAATCACTATTTACATCTTCTACAATGTTCTTTTCAACTTCAATTTGTTCTTCTTGTACTCTATTTTCAATTTCCATTTCTTCAACATTATCATGTAAATCTGTATTTATATCTTCAATAGTTCTCTCTTCCGTTTCGGCAACCCTTTGTTTTTTGGCAATATATCTGAGTTTTTGTTTCTTTCTATTATCATCATCATCACGGTTACGATCAGCTTTTCTTTGACGTTTTCTCTTATTGCCCATGGTTGTTTAATCTATAGACGATAAATTAAAGAATCATGTTACTTTATAGTAAAAATAAATAAATTAAGATTTAAAAACATTTACGGAATTTATAAAAACATGAACTGAAATTTACTTTACCTTATAAAAATTTTGTAAGAGTCTTTTGAATAAGATTTCTTTGGAATTAACTTTCCTTTGAAAAAACTCTCTGAACAAAAATCTTCTTTGGAAAATAATAAAAACACCTTGTGCCAAGGAAAAAAATAAAAACACCTTGTAAATAAATCTTTGTTGTAAAAATCATTGCAAAAATACTTCTTTGAAAAAATATCTACGAAAAAAACCACTAGAAAAAAATACTTTGAATAAAAACTTATTTATAAATATATCTGGGAAAAAATCATTGTAAATAAATAACTCTTTGAAAAAAAACCCATTTCAAAGAAATAAGAAGTAGAAAACTACCTTGCAAAAAATCCTTTGCAAAATACCTTAGCAACATAATTATTTGAAAAAACTCATTTGAAATAAATAAGAAGTGCAAAACTACTTTGGAAAAAAATCATTTGAAAAATACCTTAGCAAAACAACTATTTGAAAAAACCTCTTTCAATTAAATGAAAAGTGCAAAGCTACTTTGAAAAAAAACCATCCTTGCAAAGAACCTCCTTGCAAACATGTCTAAGAAAAGAAATATTTGGAAAAAACTTCTTGCAAATATGCCTTAGAAAAAAATCACCTTCAATGTGCCTTTGGAAAAAAGAAGAAACATACTTTGTAAAAACCTCCTTTTGCAAAAAATGTCTTCTTTGTAAAAATGCAATAAGAAAAGGGATATTTTGGAAAAACTCCTTGCAAATATGCCTTAGAAAAAAAAACTCCTTCAATGTGCCTTTTGTAAAAAAGAAGAAGAAACATACCTTGTAAAAACCTTCTTTTGCAAAAAATGTCTTTTTTGTAAAAATGCAATAAGAAAAGAGATATTTTGGAAAAACTCCTTGCAAATATGCCTTAGAAAAAAAACTCCTTGCAAATATGCCTTAGAAAAAAAAACTCCTTCAATGTGCCTTTTGTAAAGAAGAAGAAGAAACATACCTTGTAAAAACCTCCTTTTGCAAAAATTATCTCCTCCTTCCGAAATTAGTTTGACAAAAAAATGCGAAGTTCAAACATGCGAAAATAATGAAGTAACTTTAGGTTTATTTATATGAGTATAAAAAATAGATTTTTTTTTTTTCCAGCCGACGTGATTTTTTTCCGTTTAGTTATTCGGCCGAATAACTTTCTCCATAATTTACGGCGCCGTTACGGAAAAACATTATTCGGCCGAATAATTATTCGTCCAAATAATTATTCGGCCGAATAACCTATGAAACATGAAAAATTCATATCTCTGCAAAATTTTCAGGTTTCTCCATTTTCGAAAGGAGAAAACCACCTCTTACACAACAAAACGAATGTCGGACTTCATACCAGTAGATTCATCATTGAATCTACTTTACGAGGGTATAAATTTTGTTGTATATAGATGAGAACTGATATTTTTTATGTTTTATATTCGTAACATGTGTCGAGTTATGATTCAGCTCTTTAAAAAAACAGCGAAAAGAAAAATCCATAACTTTGAAAATACAACACCAAAAAAATCAAAAAAAGTGTGAGATTCTTTATTGACGTGTCTACTTCAAAAGGGTGTTCGTAGATTTTTAGCTTTTATAGCGGATTGAGAGAAAAGTGGTGCATTAAAAAGGTTGTTGAAAATCGACTGAGTTTCCCCATTGATCGACTTTAAAAAAATATAATAATTAGTATAGAGATCCATTGGATGCAAACTTATAGTCAGGCTCTAGTACATTGTGTGTAGATTGTCGTAGCATTTTCTATTTTTGTAAAATACAAGTTTAACAACGATTTTAGTGGTGCAACAAATCATAACTCTTTTGTAGTCTTTTCATTTTATAAGAACACACTGTCAAACATTTGCGAAATCGACATATCAAATCTTAATAAAAAAAATTGAAAAAATTATGAGTAGAAAGCTAACATAATTCTACAAAAGTTTTCTTTTTACGGCAAAGTGAAATTTTGAACAGAAATATCACTTTTGTTCGCTCGAAGTTGAAAAACAAGAAAAAACCAGAATTATTTTCTCACGAGACCCCCCAAAATAGATACCCATCTTCATTTTTTCACCCTGTATACATATGTAATATAGACATCCTTTATAACAAAGCTCATTGAATTATGACAAGTGTATCCGGATATGCATGGGGTTCCTATTGAATTTGTTGGATCATGGAAAAAGTGTGGGATCTATCAATCATTCATTATAAACATTATTCAACCCATTGTGATGATGGAGGAACGATGAAGGGATGGAAATGGAACCTGCTTCTTAAAAATTTGTAGAGGGAGCATCGGTTACAAGATTCTCCTTTCCCTTCAAGTAAATTATTTCATATTCATATTCAAACATTTTGGTAACCCATTTTGAGAATGCTATCCAGACCATCATCTCTAGGTTCCTGATCAACATCTCCATCATCATCTTCTTCTTCATCCTTATCATCTTCATCATCATCTTCATCACCATCACCATCATCATGAACATCTTCATCACCATAAACATCTTCATCATCATTTTCATCTCCCCCTTCCTCATCAACATCTCCATCATCATCATCTTCATCATCATCATCGTCATCTTCATCACCGGCACCATCATCATCAACATCTTCATCATCATCACCATCATCATCATCATCATCAACATCTTCATCATCATTTTCATCTCTAGGTTCTCCATCATCATCATATTCTTCATCATCATCATCTTCATGACCATCATCGTCATCATCAACATCTTCATCATCATCACCATCATCATCATCATCATATTCCTCATCAAATCAACATCTCCATCATCATCATCATCATCTTCTGAACATCATCATGATCATCATCTAAACATCACCATCACCATATTCATCATAATCACCATCACCATCATCATCAAAATATTCATCGTCATCACCATCACCATCTTCATCATCATTGTCATCTCTAGGTTCCCCATCAACACAACATCTCCATCATCATCATCTTCTTCATCACCATCATCTTCATCACCATCACCATCATCATCAACATCTTCATCATCATCACCATCATCATCATCATCTTCCTCATTAGATTTACATCTCCATCATGTCACCATCATCGTCATCATCATCATCATACGAACATCACCATCACCATCATCATCAACATCTTCATCATCATTACCAGCACCATCATCATTGACATCCTCATCCTCATCACCATCATCATTGGCATCTGTAGGTTCCTCATCAACATCTCCACCATCATCATCTTCATCACCATCATCATCATCATTATTGGCATCTGTAGGTTCCTCATCAACATATCCATCATCGTCATCTTCTCCATCATCATCACCATCATCACCATCATGATATTCTGAACATCATCATGATCATCATCTAAACATCATCATCACCATCAACATCATCATCAAAATCTTCATCATCATCACCATCACCATCACCATCACCATCACCATCTTCATCATCATTGTCATCTCTAGGTTCCCCATCAACACATCATCTCCATCATCATCATCTTCTTCATCATCATCATCTTCATCACCATCATCATCATCATCAACATCTTCATCATCATCACCATCATCATCATCATCTTCCTCATCAGATCAACATCTCCATCATGTCACCATCATCTTCATCATCATTATCATGATCATCATCCCAACATCACCATCACCATCATCATCAACATCTTCATCATCATTACCAGCACCATCATCATCGACATCTTCATCATCAACACCATCATCATTGGCATCTGTAGGTTCCTCATCAACATCTCCACCATCATCATCTTCATCACCATCACCATCATCATCATCATTGGCATCTGTAGGTTCCTCATCAACATATCCATCATCGTCATCTTCTCCATCATCATCACCATCATCACCATCATGATCTTCTGAACATCATCATGATCATCATCTAAACATCACCATCACCATCATCGTCAACATCTTCATCATCATCACCATCAGCATCATCATCAAAATCTTCATTGTCATCACCATCACCATCATGATCACCATCTTCATCATCATTGTCATCTCTAGGTTCCCCATCAACACATCATCTCCATCATCATCATCTTCATCATCGTCATCATCTTCATCACCATTATCATCATCATCATCATCAACATCTTCATCATCATCACCATCATCATCATCATCTTCCTCATCATATCAACATCTCCATCATGTCACCATCATATTCATCATCATCCGAACATCACCATCATCATCTGAACATCACCATCACCATCATCATCAACATCTTCATCATCATTACCAACACCATCATCATCGACATCCTCATCGTCATCACCATCATCATTGGCATCTGTAGGTTCCTCATCAAAATCTCCACCCTCATCATCTTCATCACCATCATCATCATCATCATTGGCATCTGTAGGTTCCTCGTCAACATATCCATCATCGTCATCTTCTCCATCATCATCACCATCATGATATTCTACACATCATCATGATCATCATCTAAACATCACCATCACCATCATCATCAACATCTTCATCATCATCACCATCAGCATCATCGTCAAAATCTTCATCGTCATCACCATCACCATCACCATCTTCATCATCATTGTCATCTCTAGGTTCCCCATCAACACAACATCTCCATCATCATCATCTTCATCATCATCATCATCTTCATCACCATCATCATCATCAACAACATCTTCATCATCATCACCATCATCATCATCATCACCTTCCTCATCAGATCAACATCTCCATCATGTCACCATCATCTTCATCATCATCATCATCATCATCTAAACATCACCATCACCAATATCATCAACATCTTCATCATCATCACCATCATCTTCATCAACATCATCATCTTTATGATCTTCATCTACATCATGATCATCTTCATTGTCATCACCCTCCTCCTCATCATCATCTTTATCATCATCTGCATCATGATCATCTTCATTGTCATCACCCTCCTCCTCATCATCATCTTGTGCACTTATGCACTTAGGGATTAATGTTTAGAATAGGGTCTAAAGGCCTTTATGGGGGAGGGGCTCTAGGAACAAGGTAAGACAGAGAGGGCAGGGGGGGGGGATAAAGGCATAGAGGGTTAGTGATTAAGGGAGAAGAAGGGAGAGAGTGCTATAGGGAGGGATAATGACGAAGATAAAGAGAAGGTGGAGATATGGAGAGTGGGGTATGCTTGAAAATGTATGTACCCATATAAAATATTAGTTTTCTTTTGATTTTGTTCATTTCCCTAGCCATGCACCCAACCTATTTATTGTGCTTGACAATATCGTGTACGTGTTTTTACACTTCATATTGTGCATGTGTTTTTTCTTTATATAACGTGTGCGCATTTTGTAACTCTATAAACAGTGGACTGTCCCTGTCCAAGAGCAACTTCACTCTGTCCGAGCCAAAACAACACTCTCGCGATTTTTCGAACAGCACGAGCCCGCCATTGGAAATTCTCACAGTCTACACCATCTCCATCATTATTTTTTTTATGCAGGTGCAGCATTGAGGACATCTTTCATGGTTGCTCAGTGTGGTGTTGAGTTATATGGCCATATTTGAAGAAGATAATCAGCAAGCTTGAAGAATCTCCAATTGAATAACACCAAAGATAAGGTCGTTGAAAGATTCATTTGGCTTATATTTGAGGAGCACACAAGATAAGATATCAAGCTTCAAGACCATTTCATAGTGATGGTGGATGTACACAAGTGTACAAGAGAATCAAAGAGCCCAAACAACTTATGATTTAACTTCCATTTGCTTATTATTGAAGAGCTTGTAATTGAGGAGCAACAAATACAAACTATATTGAATTGATCATTGTGGTGATGGGGAATGCACGTAACCGAGTAAACAAATCAACAAGGAAGAAAAGACCTCAAGAAGTCATTGAAGAAGAGAAAGAAAAGAAAATAATATACATGATGAATCGGAGGCTTTCTTTGGAAACTAATCCAAATCCAATTGTAGAGGATACCACGGTTCATCCTATTAATCCACGACAAGAGGGACCTTCAATTTCCACAATAGTTGTTGAACAAGCACCCCATGGAAGTAATCAAGAAGCAAAACGTAGGTGCTCATTAGGGGATGTTTCAATTCCCACTTTAAGTCAAAGTGATAAGTTACCATCTCAAGATGAAGCTCATGAAGAAACACAAAATTTGCTCTCCGGATGTGGTTATACAAGCGATGAAGTCAGAGAGGCGTTGGACATTTTGCCTACTGTTGAAGAAGAGAATGCTATCCAGACCATCGATGAGGATGCTGGACTTCCACAAGGAGATGTTGGACTTCCACAGACCATCGATGAGGATGTTGGACTTCCACCATCCAACTACCAGGAAGAGAATGAAGGACACCAAGCTACTACTGAAATGCCAGAGCATCTTGGTGATGCACTACATGGTACAATTCCAACCCCCTTACCTCCATTAGCAAGCACACGTTGAAGAACTCTGAAGCGTATACAAGTTGATGAAAGTCTCATCAATTCCATTGAAGGTACGCTATCTAAATGTAGTATTGCTTATCAAACTCAATAGATACTTGATAAATATTTTGTTTCTAAATGTGATGGAGATAAATGTAGATTATTTTTATCATTGTTAAAATCTAGGAGCATGAATGTTGTTAGGAAAAAGTTAGGGATAAAGATGATAAAGAATTCTGAACCAAGTTCTCATATAGTTAAAAGCCTAGTAGATGCATTTGGTAAAATTGGTAAGAACACACGTTCAAAGGACCACAATGCTGCTCGTCGTGTGTTGTCACAAGCAATTGCAAATAAGAACACCAGGGCCCTTCATATTCTCAGGCCTATATCCGAACTAGTTAATTTGAATGTAAAAACCCTCCGTACGTATTCTGTTAGAAGAGAACATCTTGACACAACCGATCAGACAAATTTTTGGGCCTTTGTTGGTCGGTTGCCACGTCATGACATGAAGCTAGTTGATGCAGTAAAAGGACTAGTGCACAGTTTTTGGCATGATCACACAAGGCCTTCTTCAAACCAAAAGGATGTACTAAAATTGAGAAGGGGTTCAAAGGATCGTGAACCATATACTAAGCATCTTCTTGATATAATACAGACAGAACTTTACGAGAAATTTAGGATTGAGCATAGACAATTGAACTTGGGGCAAAGATCTTTTGAGAAATGTAAGCCATGGTATGTTAGAATAAATACTCTTCGTAACACTTGTTGTTGTAGATACCATGTAGAATATGAATATTACTATGAAACATTTTTGTACATTCGTCGTGTGTTGCATACTAACCATGTGCAGGATTGCTCCATGACAATACCACCGACTTCATCAAGAGAATTCATTCATAGCATCATGTGCAATAGGCCCGAGGGGCAAACATACTATGCAAAATCTTGTTTGGATGGAACATGCTCCAACTGTGTTGGAATTGCATTATTGTATGTACGAGAATGGAGACAGTGAATTTGGGAAAATGGTTACAGACATGAAAAGTTTCAAATATATCAACTATGAAATAGTCCTAGGGAAAGAAAGAAAAAAATACAATTAGTGACATCTCAGGTATGCATTTATATCTATAAAATTATGTTGTAATTGTTACATTTCAATCCTTACTTACAACAAAAACTGACATTGAGATCATTTTGTGTCACCAAGTACAAGTTAGTGACTTCATCAAGGAATTTATTGAAAAGACACATCAATATGTTCAGCATGTCCACATGGCATGATGGCAGGATGAGAAGTTTAGAATATGCAGAGATACATTTTCCCTTGGTACTATACTTTCATTTGTTGATTTTACCGAGAACTACACTCTGCAACCTCAAAATGAGATCCAAAGTCAGTATTATTACTCTGAGCAGGTTTCCTTGATGGTCCATATCACATATAGGCATGGCCCAAATAGCACTGAAGAGCAAAGAGAAATTCTGAAGGAATATCACTTCTACATAAGTGATGATAGGTGCCACGACTTCCACTATGTACGTCATTGCTTCATCATGTTCTATGATCACTTGAAGGGAAGGAACATACAGATGGATTGACACTGGATTTGGTCTGATGGGTGTGCTGGTCAGTTAAAAAATGCACGCATATTTCAGTGGTTGTGTTCATTGTATAAAAACTACAAAGTACCACATATGTGGAACTATTTTGAGACTGGGCATGGTAAAGGAGAGCATGATGGAGCCAGAGCATGTGTCAAAATAGCCCTACAAAGAGAGAAATTGAAAGTATCTACAAAATCTACTATTCTAAATGCTCAATCTACAGTCAGGTGGTGCACGTCAGTAATGGGAGAGGAATCAACTATGCGAGTAGAATCCACAAGAAAGAGACATGTGGAGATATTTTTTTGGGAGGTGGTAGACATAGAGCGTTCACATGCATGGGAATGCAATACTGTGCCTGGGACTCGTGGCTTTCATTCGGTTCGAAGCTTTGATAACCCAGTATTTGAAATTTGGACCAAAAAACTCACTTGTTTTTGCCCGCCTTGTTGTGATGGTGACTGGGATGGGTGTGAATCATTGGATTGGGTTTATGGATGGGATCGCATATCACTTCCACTTGATCAGCATGCAATTGTTGAGTTAACTCCATTGGAAGAAGACCAATCATATATTTCTGCAGATTTTGATCATGTCTCAGACCTTTTACAACCCGGTATGATGCATTTCCTTAACATTTTTTGTTTGTTTATGTAGTCTTCAAATGCACATTAATGGCCTTGTATCGCACGAAAAATATTTTGATCATATACCTACAATCATATAATGCAGGGAAAATATATGTAGTGGTTTTCTCAAAAGATACTGAATGGGGTGGTGATTACTGGTTGGCACACTGTATATATGGAAAGCAAACCCTCATTATGTCCATGATTGACGATGAAAACAACCACTTCCCAATTGGGTCTATGGTTGTTAAAGGTGAATACTTGACACAGGACAGCAATGCAAGAAAGAAGGGTGGATATGTTTACAGGGATTACAAACCAGGTGCAAGTGTATATCACTTTAGCAACTTAATCATTGGCACAAACCTCTAGGTACGAACAATGCCTAGTTGAAATACATGGAAGGTACGCTACTTCTTACCGGATACAGAGCACGAGAGACTAATGGAGACCATCAGTATAAGAGATGATCCGAAGGGCTTGGTTGTATGATAATAGGTGGGATCTAGCATGATGAGGTACGTTACATACTTTTAATACTATACTATTTATACTATTTGTAATTGAATATTGATATATGCTCAATTTTCACATGTATGTTTCATATGAATATGTCAATTTTGTGTTCTTGATATGCCAAATTTACGTTTACGTTATTTATAAATATGCCAAAAGTTCTCTTGTATGTCAATTTTATGAATATGCCATTTTTTACATATGATCAGTAAACCCTAAAATTATATTATGTTCATCATGTTGGTTATTGGGTTCACCCAACAAAATTAATTCAATTCATGCTCACTATATTAAACAATACACATATATTAAATTTAATTCATGTCTTGTTAAATATTTCATAATGAATTATCTATTTGAGAGAACCACCTTAGACCAAGCCATCATCATCAACATCTTCATCATCATCACCATCATCATCATCATGAAAATCTTCATCATGGACCTGCAAAACCCTAGTTTCCAAGATGGACCTGCAAGGTGGAACATGGTCCACTAGGCTAGAGGGGAGGGGCACCCCTAGCACTATCCCGACATGCTGAATGCAATGGATTCGACGGTTCGTCGATCCAAGCCACGGTCGTCATTCTATGGCTCGTTCCGTCTCGCATCCAAAACGCCTTCAGGGACACTTGCTGGATACCTGCGTGAGGGCATAGAACTCGAACCGTGCAACAAAAGAGGCTTTCGGGGAGTCCTGCAGGTGTGTCTAGGCAGATTTGGGCTGGGAACACTAGCCATACCCGTCTGGTGGATGATTTTCCAAAGTTGACCCCCATGAGCAAAAATTGCACACTCCCACACTGAGCAAAACCCTAGTTTCCAAGTTGGACCTGCAAGGTGACACATGGGCCACCAAGTCAGAGGGGAGGGGCACCCCTAGCACTATCCCGGTGTGTTGAATCCAATGGAGTCAACGGTTCGTCGAACCAAGCCATGGTCGTCATTCTATGGCTCGTTTCGTCTCGCATCCAAAAGGCCTTCAGGGACACTTGCTGGACACCTGCCGGGGGCATAGAACTCCAACCGTGCAACAAAACTGGGTTTCAAGGAGTCCTGCAGGTGTGTCTATGTAGGTTCGGGCTGGGAACACTAGCCATACCTGCCCAGAGGTTGATTTTCCAAAGTTGACCCGCGTGTGCAAAAATTGCACACTCCCACACTGAGAAAAACCCTAGTTTCCAAGATGGACCTACAAGGTGACACATGGGCCACCGGGCCGGAGGGGAGGGGCACCCCTGGCACTATCCCGGTGTGTTGAATCCAACGGAGTTGACAGTTCATCGATCCGAGCCATGGTCTTCGTTCTATGGCTCGTCCCGTCTCGCTGCCAGAAGGCCTTCATGGACACCTGTTGGATACCTATCGGGGGCATAAAACTCCAATCGTGCAACAAAACCGGGTTCCAGGGAGTCCTGCAGGTGTGTCTAGGCAAGTTTGGGTTGGGAGCACTAGCCATACCCGCCCGATGGATGATTTTCCAAAGTTGACCCCCATGTGCAAAACTTGCACACTCCCACACTGAGGAAAACCCTAGTTTACGAAATGAATGCACAATGAAGCCACTGGGCCATGGGGAGATGAGGGAGAGGGCCCCCTAGAGGTAATTGCATGCTAGGAGACCAATGGTGTTGACGGTTCATCGATCCGATGTCCGGTTTCCGAGTTATGTCGAGTTGCAAGTCGCATGAAAATGTCGTTCAGGGACATTTCGTGAATTTTCGTCTGGGAGCCAAAAAGAAAATGGGGCAGCAAGATTGCATGCCGTTGGCTCCTGCAAGTGTGTGTGGGAAATTTCGACGTGGGAAAACTACCAATACTAGCTCGGGGGAGGGTTTTGCAGAGTTGACCCACCAATGCGAGATTGCATGAAATAAAACTGAGCAAAACCTTAGTTTATGAAATGAATACACAATGAAGCCACGGGGCCATGGGGAGATGAGGGAGAGGCCCCCCTAGAGGTAATCGAATGCCAGGAGACCAACGGAGTCGATGGTTCGTTGGTCTGACGTCCGGTTTTCGAGTTATGTCGAGTTGCAAGTCGCATGAAAATGCCATTCAGGGACACTTGGTGAATTTCCGTCTGGGAGCCAAAAAGCAAACGGAGCAGCAAGATTGCATGCCATTGGCTCCTGGAAGTGTATGTGGGCAATGCCGACGTGGGAACTGTGATGAACCTGCAATAATTAATTAATGCAAATACACAAGATATCAGAAATAATAGAACAGAATCACTTTTATATTGATCATGGGCCACTTCGAGGGGGCAACCTCCTTTGAGCAAGCTCAATACAATTAACTTCACGGTGCCTTCAATGACCTCAACACACACTTATATACTAAGTCTATGCCCAATACTATGAGTCAAAACCATGGGTCATATAATACTACGGGACGGCTTACAAAGCATATGCGTCCAATACGATGGGTCAATACTATGGGCTAATATAAACTACGGATCAACAAATACTACAGGACGACTTACAAAACATATGCGTCCAACAACAATATACTAACATAGTAAAGAGAAGGGTTGACATAGGTTCCTAACATCCCCTCTCCCTTAGAAAAAGCTTTGTCCTCAAAGCTTTGGTTGGAGAAATTGCTGCAGAATCGGAAGGAGTGGTTCCTCGGTAGCATCCTCAGGTTGCATTTCGGGCCACTGACGCCTTTGGAGTGTCAAGGAGGATTGCTTGGAAGGCTGTAGATGAAGAAGACCCCTGTCCGCTGTGTGGAAAATGCGCTCAGAACGGTGCTGATTGGCTTGTTGTTCCAAGCAAATTCTGGCCAGGTGAAGATTGTCCTGTAGAAGGAGAAGAATCTAATCGCGAGTGCTAAGAACCGAGTTAATTTCCTGAACTAGAGAGCTGCTAAGGGTGTATGGAAGAAGAACTGGTGGTGGTTTTCCATAGACTGCTTCATATGGTGTCCTTTGAGATGTGGTATTGTACCACCAGAGTGCTGCTAGGAAATCCATAGAAAGAGTTGGCCAAAGCTGTGTAGGGATGGAAAAGGGTTTGAGAAATCCCGAATGGAGTGTCGTTTCACCCTTGTTGACTTGGAAAGTATCATCATCAGCCACCATCTGTTGAATTGTCATTTTTAGTCCCTGCCAAAAGAAGTTATGTTGTTCCCGGTCAGACATTGTATAGAATCCAGAGTGCCCTGTTGATGAAGAAGCATGGAGTTCATAGAAGAGAGAGCCTTGTTGAACATATTGCAACCAATTTGGAACAAGCAGAGAAAGAGCTGTAAGAGAAACTGGGTCATCAATTGTGCGAGAAGGAGCATCTTCCATCATATTGTCCTTACTCTTCTTGTAAGTGATCACATAGGGATAACTCATGAGTTGGATAACCCATTTCAGGTGTGTTGGGGAGGAGACCCATTGTTCCAGAAAATTTTCCAAACTCTGCAGATCAGTCTTGATGCAGAAATAATTCCCTAATAGGTATGGCTGCCACTTCTGTACAGCATGCAAAATAGCCATCATTTCCTGCTGAGAGGTAGATGTGGCTAAATTCTTACCGGAAAGGTCTCTTGAAGGCAGCAAGCGCATTGGTTCAACAAAGATACCTGCATATCTATCCAAGGAAGTAGTGGAGACTATTGATGGGTGCAGCTAAATGGAATTGAGCTGAGCGATGACACCATGTGAATTCTTCTAAAGGATTTTTTCCAGGCGATGTGAACTGATGATGTAGAGAGATCCTGGTTGTAAGCCCATAAATTTGTGTTGTGCCCCATTGACTTCAAACTGCATCCAAAGTTCAGCAAAATCCCATAAGATGGGGCCAAGTGTGCGTAACCATTGAATGCCCAAAGCCACATCACATCCACCTACGGACAAGGCAAACATGTCAGAGCGTAGGTTATAATCTTTCATAGAGACACGCACATTGTGAAACTTCCCCTTGCAAGGTAAGGTGCTCCCATTGGCAACCATGACTTCAAAGTTGGAGCAAGGATGGACAAAACAATCAGCCTGTTTGGCAATCTGAGGGTCAATGAAGTTATGAGTGCTACCAGAATCAATGAGTATGGTGAGAGGGAGCTTCTTGAAGTATCCCCTGACCCGCATTGTTTGTGGGGTGGTGGCGCCGATTACAGCATGGAGAGAGATCTCGGGTGGGTCGTCCTGAGATGGGGTGTCAACAGGTGGGTGTTGAATGTCGACCTGATCATCTACTGTATCTGTAGCTCCTTCACCAAGTTCTAAGGCAGGCGGAGAATCCACATCCAAGAGATAGAGCTTTTGTTGAACACATCGATGTCCCCGAGTGAATTTCTCATCACAATTATAGCAAAGCCCTTTTTCTCGGCGTGCCTGCATTCCCATTTCAGACAAATGCTTGATAGGAGTTGGTTGAGGAGAAGGCGTGATGGGAGGTCGTTGGGAACCCATATTTCTTAAGGAAACAAAGGTGGGTTTGGAGCGTTGTTGAGCTGCGATCTTGTCCTCAGCCAGCTTAGCCAACCCTAGGACTTCCATCATTGTGTGGGGACAAAACATTTTGACCTCTGAGCGGATTTCATCCTTGAGACCACTGATAAAATAACTCTTGTAGAATTCATCAGACAATCCTTCTGTGTGATTGGCTAGTTTCTCAAATTTCGTCTGATACTCTCTCACTGTGTCAATTTGGTGAAGTTTAGTGAGTGCTCCTGTCAAGTCGTCAAAAGAACTAGGACCAAATCGTGACAAAAGGAGTTGGCAAAAATCTGTCCAGTGTGGCTCGGGATGAGCTTTGATGTACCAACGGTACCATTGAAGGGCTTCCTGTTCCAAATGAAAGGATAAAAGTGGAACTTTCTGAACATCAAAAGTATTATGCAGACTGAAATATTGTTCTGCTCGGTATATCCATCCAGTCGGATCCGTACCATTGAAGCGAGGAAAATCAAGCTTCGGCCTACGAAAACTGCTGGAAGAAGAGAACCCGGTGGCTGCAAAAGATTCTGGCTGTCTGGTATTGTTCATGGCTGAATCTTGAAGATGGAGACTAAGAAATTTTTCATCCAGATCTTGGAGTTTGGTTTGGATGGCTGCAAGTGCTTCCTCCATGGTGTGTGCTCCTGCACGGGTTACAACCATAACCAGGGTTTTTTTTTTTTTTTTTTTTTTTTTTTTTTTTTTTTTTTTTTTTTTTTTTTTTTTTTTTTTTTTTTTTTTTTCAGAAATGGATTGGCAACAGCGGCGTGGAAGGGATCCGCAATAGATGGATCTGCAGCGACACAGAAGGGATCGAAGACGGCTGGATCTAAAACAGCGACTGGATCTGGAACAACTTTCAGAATAGATCTGAACGGCTGGATCTGGAGTGGAAGTGATCGGCAACAGTTAAATAGATATGGACCCCAAGTATGAATGGCTTCCTAACAGTTCAGGTAAAACTGATAACCGCTTGGCCACAAACGACAGCTCTTGGTTTACCTCACGGGTGGGAACTAGTCAATCAGGTAGGGGTCGTTGCCCTTTTCGCTTGGCAGGTCCTCTCAATGGCCAGCTGCCTCGGGGTTCCTGTGGTACTCCTCACAATGAGTTTTAGGGCTTATGCCCAAGTACTTCCCACAGTTAAGCGGATAGGGATTATTCCCAGATCTGAACTTGCAACAGAAAAAATTTGGGCAGAAATTCCACCCAATGTTCAAAAACTGGATCTATATTGCTCAGAATCGCTATTATAGCATGTTTCCGGAACTGGAACAACCACTCTGCTTCTACCCATGAGAGCGGAATAGAAATCTGGGTACTCGGTCAAAAGATTTTATTGCCGTAATTTTCGCGGCCGTCACCGAAATTCTGAAAAATTACTGATTTTAAATCTGCGATATCTCCACTTTTAGAACTCCAAATGAGATGATTTTTTTTTTGAAACTGCGTATTTTTGAAAGAGGAATTTAGATATGCAATCGGTTTCTTCTGATTTTGTGCAAAAAGTTTCAGAAATTGATCTGAAAGTCGACGCCCAAAAAAAGAAAAAAAATTTCCCACTTGTGCCAAGGAAAGTGCTCTGATACCAGATGTGATGAACCTGCAATAATTAATTAATGCAAATACAGAAGATATCAGAAATAACAGAACAAAATCACTTTTATATTGATCACAGGCCACTTCGAGGGAGCAAGCTCAATACAATTAACTTCACGGTGCCTTCAATGACCTCAACACACACTTATATACTAAGTCTATGCCCAATACTATGAGTCAAAACCATGGGTCATATAATACTACGGGACGGCTTACAAAGCATATGCGTCCAATACTATGGGTCAATACTATGGGCTAATATAAACTACGGATCAACAAATACTACAGGACGACTTACAAAGCATATGCGTCCAACAACAATATACTAACATAGTAAAGAGAAGGGTTGACATAGGTTCCTAACAGGAACACTTCCAACACTGGCTTGGGGGAGGGTTTTGCAGAGGTGACCCACCAATGCGAGATTGCATGCAATTAAACTGAGAAAAACCCTATTTTACGAAATGAATGCACAATGAAGCCACTGGGCCATGGGGAGACGAGGGAGAGGGCCCCCTAGAGGTAATCGCATGCCAGGAGACCAACGGAGTCGACGGTTCGTTGGTCTGACGTCCAGTTTCCGAGTTATGTCGAGTTGCAAGTCGCATGAAAATGCCATTCAGGGACACTTGGTGAATTTCCGTCCGGGAGCCAAAAAGCAAACGGAGTAGCAAGATTGCATGCCGTTGGCTCCTGGAAGTGTATGTGGGCAATGCCGACGTGGGAACACTTCCAACACTGGCTTGGGGGAGGGTTTTGCAGAGTTGACCCACCAATGCGAGATTGCATGCAATTAAACTGAGAAAAACCCTATTTTACGAAATGAATGCATAATGAAGCCACTGGGCCATGGGGAGATGAGGGAGAGGGCCCCCTAGAGGTAATTGCATGCCAGGAGACCAATAGAGTCAATTGTTCATCGATCTGATGTCCGTTTTTCGAGTTATGTCGAGTTGCAAGTTGCATGAAAATGTCGTTCAGGGACACTTGGTGAATTTTCGCCCGTGAACCAAAAAGCAAACGGAGTAGGAAGATTGTGTGCCGTTGGCTCCTGGAAGTGTGCATGGGCAATGTCGACATGGGAACACTTCCAACACTGACTCGGGGGAGGGTTTTGCAGAGTTGACCCACCAATGAGAGATTGCATGCAATAAAACTAAGCAAAACCCTAGTTTACGAAATGAACGCACAATGAAGCCATTGGGCCATGGGGAGACGAGGGAGAGGGCCCCCTAGAGGTAATCGCACTCCAGGAGACCAACGGAGTCGACGGTTCATCGATCCGACGTCTGTTTTCTGAGTTATGTCGAGTTGCAAGTCGCATGAAAATGCCATTCAGGGACACTTGGTGAATTTTCGCCCGGGAGGCAAAAAGCAAATGGAGCAGGAAGATTGCGTGCCATTGGATCCTGCAAATGTGTGTGGGCAATGCCGACATGGGAACACTGCCAACACTAGTTCGAGGAAGGGTTTTGCAGAGTTGACCCACCAATGCGAGATTGCATGCAATTAAATTGAGCAAAACCCTACTTTACGAAATGAATGCCCAATGAAGCCACGGGGCCATGGGGAGACGAGGGAGAGGGCCCCCTAGAGGTAATCGCATGCCAGGAGACCAACGTAGTCAACGGTTCATCGGTTCGACGTCCGGTTTCTAGGCTATGTTGAGCTGCAAGTCGCATGAAAATGTTGTTTAGGGACAAGAGACACAACATTTTATCCTGGGAAACCCTCATGGGGAAGAAAACCTAGCAACCTTTCTTAGAATAATTATATGTTTAGAAATCAAGTACAATGAAACCATGAACAAACCCTAACCCTGAAGGGTTTTACCACATGAAAAAACCTTAATGACACATGACAACAAGAGTACTTATCTACATGAAGATGACCTCCAAGCCATAAGGATAACCAAGCATATCCTTCCCAACCAACATTAGAAGGCACTTTATTTCTCGAATCCCGAGGTAACATTTGTTCCTTTCACCAATGTTGCTTTGAGCACTTGTATGTAGTTACTCATATGTAGTGTTGAATCTAATTGTACAATCAATATTGGGCATTGATGAAATGTGTAGCATGTATTGCACTTAGTTTTATTAAATTACACTTGAACATTGACTTAACTTGTAATTTAATCATCCAAACTCACAAATTTTAATTACACCTATCCAATTAGTGTGCATGAGTGAGTTCGTTGAAACCTTGAAAAACATTGTATTGCATTTAATTTGATTAAATTACATGAGCAAAAACTTTGACATAACTTGTAATGATCATCCAAAATCACAAATTTTAATTAGATACCAATTAGGGCACGCATGTAGTGAGTTCGTTGAAACCTTTAAATATAATAGTTTGTTCTTTTGACATAGCGCATTCATGAGTAATAGATAATCCACACAAATCAACACATTAGATTGACACAACAACACGTGGAAACCGAAGAACAAATACAAAGTGAAATGTATCATTCATTTATAAGTGAAATGTCAATGTGCATGTCTCCAAAAGTACATATATATCCAAAAGTATCCAAAAGTGCAGGTCTCCAAAAGTACATATATATCCAAAAGTACATGTATCCAATGCAGTCAATGTACATGTCTCCAAAAGTACATGCATAATAAAGTCAATGTACATGTCTCCAAAAGTACATGCATAATAAAGTCCATGTACATGTCTCCAAAAGTGAATGTATCGAAAAGTACATACATATACAAAAGTATCCAAAAATACATGTGTCCAAAACTATCTAAAACTATCAAAGCCACATGTATATGTATCCAAATGTATATATATCCCATAAGACACATCAAAACTCAAGCTTCCTTTTGTTCTTTCCCGACGTTGATCCTCTAAGCATATCTCTAGGATCAGTGTGCATCTCTGGATCCTGCAAATTAAATATCAATTGTTAAATTCAACTAAGTATGTACACTAATACATTAGCTCAACAATTATCAACTGGTGCATGGAAAGTGCATGAAACACTTGATCACTGAAGGACATCTCACCTCAACTGACAAAGGAGATTGTGTTGCTTGTGTAGAAGATGGAGTCGTTGGTTGAACATCTAGGATGGTTGAACCAGGGGGGGCAGGAACTGCTCTTGCTGGTGGTGGCTACAATGAAATTTTTTTGAAATAGTTAGAAATACATGAATAAACAATAGACAACAATAATAAACGATGTAAAGATAATGTTGAAATAGTTACATATTTGTGTGTTATCAGTTGCCATTGCAGATGTGGCACTTACTGCTACATCAACCATCGATGCGAGGTTTTTAGTAGACAACTCGGGTTCCTGATGCAGTAAACATGCAATTCAAACATTAACAAAAACGATTTATGCACTGGATTTCAAGTTAAACAACAAATATCATAGAAGGATATAGGTTACCATGGTGTGAGTAAGCCCATGGTCATGGGCAGCTGGAGTCTTTCTAGGAGTAGAATGCCTCACATACACACGACCCTTGTTCACAAATGGCCTCGCGGGAGATACAAATCTAGGCAATGGTCCAGATGTCTCGGATGGTGCCTACAATCAGCAAGTGTTCATGTAGTTAAACATGCACTATTCAACAAACAAACATGTATTTAAAAAATATCAATTTTAATTGTTTACCTGGAGCCCAAATGTTTCATGGGACAGTACGACCATGGGTTCTACCTCCACATTACCTTGCCCCATTGAAGGATCATCCATTTGCAAGTTTAATAATTGTAAATATTAGACCATAGATAGCATTAGTTAACTAAAATGTAAAGTATGTGGAAATTAACAAATTAACAAGTATTAAAAAACTGAAATTTTAAAATGTTTATCTCGGCGTGAGATATGGCAATAGGTGCTATATAAGATGGGCTTGCCAAATGGGTAGCATCATGCCCCCCTGTAGAGTCTGGAACATCCGGCTCTGGGGCGTCGCTGCCGGCATAAAGCATCAGCTGCAAGTCCACAAAATTAATATATTAGCTCAAACTATATATATATGTACAAAGATGAAAATAAATGAAGAATTTATTACAATTAACCATCAACATACCTCTTGCAAAAACCCACTGAAGGCAACATCCGAGGCAAGACCATAGCAGGGATGACCACATGATGTGCACTTGTGAGGATCAGTACTAGGATGGGGATGTGTCGATGGTCCTGCACTAGTGGATGGTCCTGCATGGTGACAAGCTGGTGTATGTACCACACCAAGGACAGATGTCTCTTCCTCACCCATATGCTGAACCATAGTGCCATGGCGAACAACCATCCATGCCAAACTCAAAAATGCATCACGTGTTTGTGGAATAATATGATGTGCAGGTGGGACATCTGGCCCAAGCAACTGCCTGCGAGGTGCAGGGATAGGGCGATCCTGGTCTCGAAGCCTCGCACTGGGTCGGTTTTGGGGCATCCCCCCACCGATCCCCTGAAACTGGAAGATGTCGAAATAGTTTACGTGTTTATGTAACACAAACTCTATGTACATCTTTCGAAGGAAATACAAGGAAATTTCTCTGTTGTTGTGTGGTGGCATATCAAAAACCATGTACCATCTATCCATCCAGTTATCAACAAATGGTTGAAACGTGCACCACTCAATAGAGATATGCGGCCTGTTTTCATTTGGGATTTCCCCCATCTGAGGATCCCTAAACAATGCAAATATGAGCTCTTTGGATATTTTCAACTTTTTTATTGCATTGTAGTCTAGCCCATCAACATATTGTTGTCTTTTTCTTTCTCTATATGATGTAATATCATATAGTACATTGCTAGAGTGTGAAATGGTGTCAACAATTGCATCCAAGGTTGATGCAAGCGAGTGGTGAATCCTGTCACCACCACTAAAAGCTGCACTAATGCCCCTCAAGTGGGAAAGCTCAATAAGTATCTCGGCATTAGTGTCCATAGTCGCAATTGCAATAAAGACATCAATACGAAAATCATTAGAAACATATACATGGTATATAATGACGTCTCTTCAAAATTGAAAATGTATTAAATCAAACTCAAGTAAGCAATTTAATGGCATTCACTTACATACATTTAAAACTTAAAATTAAACATTTCACAATTAAAAAGTAAGTTTCATTCAACTTCTTTCTAGAAGTTAAGGCACTTCTTAACTCTCATTGGTGACTTTTCCATGGAAACTTGGGTTTAAACTTCTTAGAATTTAGGAGTGTTATTTTGACATGTTTTGGCCTTTATGTCCATTGCAGAAAACAATATTTCCATCAACTTCATAAGCTAACATTAAATTTATTGATTTCAACATATTACGCCTTGTGGTTGGAGGGGAGGACAAAGTGGCATGGAATGAAATGGATATCTATGAGTTTGTCTTGCCAATATGATTACATATGTACTTGAGATGACTATCAATGATTAAGATGTTGAATAATCAACTAAAGATTGTGACTAGAATGACAATAACAACAATGTCAACTTCTCAAAATAGAGACAATTTCTCTCTACAAAATCGATCTCTACATTGTATGGCAAGTTTAGAAAATTAAATAAAAAACATAGTGATTTTCTATATGAAGTCTTTCGGTTGAATCGACGGTCCCTGAGCGTTGAGTAGATTGATCGAGGGTGTGGATAGGGCAAGCCCGAAAGACACTTTGTTAATGTGTTTTGGCATTCAGTCAAGGGTGCTTAACTAAGAGGAAATGTATAGCTACATATACTTCTGATGAAATTTTGATTATGTTCATGGAAAAATGATTGTGATGAAATTTTGAGAAACCAAGTTACTAATTTTTTTTGCATTTTTTCTATTCATGCTTGTGCATGCATTTCATCTTGTTATGGCCATTACTAAGGAAAATTATTTAATTAGTATCATGGGAAATGGCCTTTGAGGGTTGGAAATTTGGGTTTCATGTGGATGGATACCTAAGTAACCAAAAATGTCCAACAGGGTCCCCGTGTCACGTGGGACACAGTTTTAGATGATGGTTGGTGGGATAGGGTAGTCCTTAGCATCAAGATCATGGAGCCAATCATTTCTTTGTTGCGGTTTGTAAACATGGACTAGTCCATCCTAGGAGATGTTTATGAGGGGTGGGATTCCATGATTGAGTCCATGAGGACCATTGTTATAGAGAATGAGTGTGCTGAGTATGAGACATCGGCAGAGAACTTATGGTCCATCATATAGGGCATTCTTATCCCCAGGTGGGATAAGAATTGCACACCTTTGCATTGCTTGGCCCACTCATTGAACCCTAGGTTCTATGCTCAGGATTGGCTCAGTGGTGGGTCAGTTCCCTCATCCAGAGTCCCTCCTCACATGGATGGAGAGATCTCAGAGGGGAGGAAGATAACATTTAGATGGCTACTTCAGGATAGAGACCACCTTGAGGTGGTGGAGGAGGAATTTTATGAGTTTTCTAGTGGCACTGGGAGATTTGGAGGATATGAGGTGGTTAGAGACATGGGGGTCAAGAAACCTCTTGTTTGGTGGACAACTCATCGGGCAACATGCCCTCTTCTACAAAAGATAGCCTTAAGGGTCCTCTCTCAAATTACTTCATCCTCTTGTTGTGAGAGGAATTGGAGCACATATGGGAACTTGTATAGTGTGAAGAAAAGCAGTCTTGAGCAGTCCAGGGTAGAGACGATGGTGTATGTGCACTCCAACCTTCGTCTTATTTATAGGAAGATGGAGGAGTGGGCGAAGGGAAAGACATGGATGTGGGATGTCTTTCCTGATGAGATGGGTTTGGACAACATTACTAAGTTGGCATTAGGCAACATGGATCTTAATGATCCAGTGCTAGAGCCAGTCACTTTTGATGAGGGTGATCGTATGGAGGGGTCATCCTCCACACCAGCAGATGCAGTTAGTTAGATTGGAAGAGAGGAGGAGGAGGAGGAGGATCAGGGCAGTGATGAGTCTGTTGATTCGGGCATGGAGGAGGACTATTGAGTCATTGATAGATGGGATTCTTCCATCTTGATCCAACCCTTTTTTGTATTTACTATTAGACTATTAGACTATTAGTCTATTTGGCATTTGCCAGTGCCCAGTGGCATTCCGACATCTATGTAATACATTTTGATTTTGATGACTTAATGAGAAATATGGTTCCGAGTCTCTGACATGCATCTATGTGTCTCAATGTCTCATTGTGATTTGTGATTGTGAATGAAAAATGTGTTGTGATTTGTGAATGATCTAATTTCTATTGAATATTTCATATTTGTAATTGTAAATGTAATTTCTATTGAATATTTGTAATTGTAAATGTTAAATTTTATTGGATCTATATGTCTATATTTTTAAATTTTAATATATTTTAAAAATATATATATATATGTATATAAAACGTGTCCTAATTCCGGGGGTCATCGTGTCCCATGGGGACACTCGTATTTTGGGGACACTCGTGTCCCGTGTCCTAATGTCAGGTGACTTAGATGGATACATTGTAGAAAGGGGGGAGTTCTATTTTTTTAAATTTTTGGTTGGATTAGGAATTTTTGAGTTTTTGAAAAGGAATTCATTTTAATTATTCACTCATCTTGGTTGAGGGAGATGTGAATTTAATTAGAGAGTGGGTTATTCCCAATTTTATCAATATTACAAAACTAGGTTGTTTTAAACAATAAAAAAATAGTAATTTAGGTTAAGAAATGACAAAAAAATGGTATGGGTGAATGAATTACCTGATGAGATGACAATCCACCGGTGAATTTGCCTCCCCTCCAGCTAAATCGAGCTCCACCGATAGTCCAGGGCACACAAACCGTCCTTGTCCAACCTCTATTTCGCGTTTCTGATGTGTGAAGAGCGCCGCGGGTGGTCGGGACTGTGTTTTTAAATTGATTTTATATTTCAATAATGCGTACGCGTTTTGTAACTACATAACGCGTACGCATTCTGTAGTTCTATAACACGTACGCGTTATGGTTACCTATCCTACATGTCCAGTGACATGTCAGGCTCGGGTCTTACCATGGCAAGTGTTAAGTATCAGAAACACATTATGTTTTTATGTATCAGGAACGAGTTTTGAAAAAATAGGATTGCATCTAAAGTGACCCTCATCTTCTTGCACACACCCCATAACAGTCTTCAAATAGTTAAAACATTGCAGAAGTAAAACACATAGATAATACTTATCTTTAAGATGAAATCACCAAGCAACTGGTTATGGAATGCAACGTTCCAACCCAACCATAGGTCTCTGCCCAACCTATATTCTTTCAGCACTCAGAGACCACCCCCGAGCTGCGACTATGTATCCACTAAGGAGGAACTACTCAAGTTCACTCATAGTCTTAGGTAGAGTCATTCAGGGTCATCCAACACACACTTGGCTCTGTCAAGCAAGTGGGGAGACAGGGAAGGATTTTTCTAAGCCAATAAGCTCAACCATAGAGCTACATGCATATCCAATTGGCTTCATATACTCCAGGTACCCCCATAACCTCCACTCTCAGCCTAAGTAGGCTCCCCTTCTCTTCTACACAGTCCCTCGGGTGCCCCTTCCCTCAACGCTGACCTAGGAAGGTATGGCTAGTCCCAACTTCTTAACCAAGGATAAATGAGTCTTCATTGGATCTATCATGAAATCTAACCTGGTGATCTCTCTCCCACTGTGATCCACTCTTGGATCTCCTCAGGGTTGCGTCCAAATGGCTCTGTCCTATTGCTGACCTTTTGGGCTATCAAAAATGGGTTTCCCCATGAATTTCAGGACTCTTCCCACTCTCAAATTTGCCCCAAGTTTTGGGTATATGGATCCTCCAATAGATTTCACTATCCATACCAATTTCTAGGTGTTTTGGGCACTTCAAAATGTGGCTTCCTTTAGAGTCATGATTTTTGGTTTTTCCACAGCTGAAAATGTGTAATGGATGAAAACGCATTCTTGGATGATCAACAATGGGATGGGGATGAGGTAAAATGTTCTCCCATTAGGTGGAGTGACTTGTGGGTTAAGAAAATAGAGCCCATATTCTGCCATATGAATTTATGGGCTTCCCCATACCCCATTAACCTCATGGAATGATTTTTGAAGCATTTCCTTATAGCAGAAATAAATGACAACAAAGTAAGTCACAGTGGGTTCTCAAGGTGACATTTGGAAGCATAGTGTTCAATCCCACAACCCCCTCACCTCTCCTTAGTCGATACACATAGCCTGCTCATTTTAGTTGCATCCATAGCCAACTCCTTGGTATTTTATTTGCATTACAATTATTTACATGCTTTTACAATTTCCCCATGGCTTACTGACTCATGGATAACACAATATAAAATACCAACCCTTTAAAGCTGAGCATTCACTAGTGGGGCCTTGGCCTTGAGCTCCACGCTAAGAATCATACATCATATATGCACGATATTTACATATTGAATTTATACATTCTAAGGGCCAAAATGGGGGTATAACATTCCTCTCCCCCTTAGAATAACACCGTCCTCAGTGTTCCAATACTGAGGAATACTTACACATTGTTTACACATGTCCAAAATTCACAAAATGTGGCAGGTATGTCCTGCATTTCATCTTTTACTTTGGTTTTTCAGAACCAAGTCCTTTGGATTCTATAGGCATCTCCTATTGGCTTTGACCTTCCAGCTCCACATGTGGGCATTGCTCCATAACAATCCCTTCATTTTCTTTACCTTCCAGCTGATCCACAAGTCTGAAAATTTTATGGCTGCTATCTTTCTTGTTGTCCTTTGTTGGGTAGTTACGGAGACAATGATTTCCTCCACACCTCCAACATTTCAGTGGCTTCTTTTTCTTTACCTGCTCAATTTTCTTTGAGTCTTCCAGCCTTGAGCTTTTCTTAATGGACTGATTGGATGAAGGCCTCTTCATTGAACCACTGTACTTTCCAATGCTGATAGCTTCTAGAATGCCTTTTACCTCATTATGCAGAAAAATAGACTCCTACAAAACCTTGTGGTTCATCTCATTATGTTGCTTTTATAGCTTGAGCATTTCCTCAAAATTTTCTTAAGCCTTGGAAATTGTTTGAAGAATATTTTAAGCCAAATCCAATAGCTTTTGGTCTATTGTCATGGTCAATGTGCACAATTTCCCACACTTTGCTTATTAGCAGCACTCATTAGTGGAGTTTTGAGGTATAAAATGGGCCTCCTAAGAGATATAATAAAATATTACAAGTGAGGCATTTGTGGGGGGTATATTCACAACTCACCTTTTACACTACAATCAATGTAATTATGGTAAAGTTAAATTGAAAAGATATCTAAAATAAAATCAATAAAAAAATCATTATTTGATGTGACTAAAAGTATTACTCTTGAATATATAAATTGCTTTTGAATATAATATGATGAATGTACTTATAAAGTAAAAAGTAATGTACTCATAAAGTAAAAAGTAATGTACTCATAAAATAAAATAAAGTACATTATTTTGAATTTTGAAATATAACTTATTCAATATTCAAAATATGATTATAATAACACGTATAATTTTGAATTTTGAATTTTAAACATAAATTAAATTTATATGAATAAATTGTTATTTCTTTTAAAATATATATTAATTATATAAATTTAACTTATATTAATTAAAATTATATAAATCTAACTTAAATTTATTAAAGCTAAAACATAATAATTTATTTATATAAATATTAACATTATTTAAATACTAATAATATGTTTACATAAATATCTACATTATTTAAATCTATTTTTATTTATAAAATACTTAATTAACTTATATATCTATATTGATATTCATATCTATAATTTAGATAACCAAGTATTTATTTTATGTATTCATTTAATAATCAACACATTTATTTTTCATTTGTTTTATTTTATATTTTTTACAAATTTATTTTTCTTTTTTTATCATTATCATGTATCTCATAAAACTTATGTCATTTATATTAATAATCTTAAATTTAAAATTATATATTACATAAACACTAATTATTCCACATATTTATGGATTTAAAATTATATATCATATACTAAAATAAAATAATATATTCTAGGATTACGTCTTCATAAGAATCCCCTATTCATAACATAATGCTTAAAAAGTTTAAATCTCAGAGATTTTAAAAGTTTAAATATCCTATCAATTATGTCAAACATTAAGGTATAATGGTATGTATTCCATAAGGATTTTAAAGTTTAAAAGAATTTTAAAATTTAAAATTATATATTATATACATATTTTGATTTTAGTTGAATAGTACGCTTTTTTACATAAGGTTTTAAAACTTCAACAATATATTGTAAATTATTATAAATGATATATTATCATTATATTGTAAATTTATATATATATATATATATATATTATAATTTATTTAAATAAAGTTTTCAAATTATATATTATATAATGTAAATTATTTATAGAATTTTAATTTGTTTAGTATTAATAATTGATTATTTAAAGATATATTTTATATGTTGAAAAGTAATTTTATAGTTTTGACTTTGAATAGAGCATTCATTATTTTTGTATTTGTAATTTATTTATTTTATATTGAAACATAAAGAGTATCTTTTTTCTAAGTATTTTAAGGTACTTTAGTACATTTATATTATATTCAAAAGTAATTTAAGAGTACTCTTTTCATTATGAGTACTTTACTTACAACATTGATATGGTTAACGATGGGTTTTCATTCACTATTTAGAATTTGATGAATAAGAATCTTTAATTCAACCAATGCCACCTCAACTTTTATAGATGATTAGAAAACTTTTGGAAATCTGCGGTTGAATTTTTTCAATTCGACAAGTTTCGAACCTCTTAAGTAGGTTCATCTTGAGGAGAACGCAATCTCACTCTTTTTTGCATAAAGATGTGAAGTATAAATATTTAATTTTATTGTGTTTATTTTATGTCGGCTTTCATTGATTTTTAAGGTTATGGTATTAGTTTTTCTTTACTATTTAAGTTTGATGAATTTTATTAATAATGTGAGTTGATGATTAGGTAAAGTAATTTTATTACTTTTAATAATTAACTTTCCCTAAAATTATAATTAAGTGTAATAGTCTAATAATTGTATTAAATGTATAAATATCTTAGAACAAATTAAATGTAACAATATAAATTTTAAAGTAGAATAATGTTTATATAAATATAGCATTATAACATTAATTTTTTTATCTTGTAGCATTATAACATTAATTTATTATATACATATAATAAATTAATGTTACAATTTATTATATTAGATTATTTCTTTCTATATTTTCTTAATAGTTTAGTTCCTTTATTGAGTAGGTTAAGTGTTCTATAAAGATAACCTTATAGCAATATAACATTAAACCTTATAACATTATAGAGAGAACCTTATAACATTAATTTATTATATACATATAAATTAATGTTATAATTAATGTTTATAAATTAATGTTATAATATGTTATATTAGCTTTTATTGAGTAGGTTAAGTGTTATAGGTTAAGTGTATTTTTATTTTATTTTTATTTTTAGGTTTATTTATCTTTTAAGTTTATGAATGATGGGTTTCCAAGCTTCTTTTAGTCTTAAATCATCATCTTGGTTGAAGTTTCTTAGACATTTCTCAATTTCTATGGCCTCACGAATTTTCCTTTTGTAATAATGAGGGATCACTGCTAAAACTTTTGAGTCTTCCAGGTAAATGTGATGTTTGGTGGTATGAGAATGCTCCGCTATGGCTGAGTTTTTTACTCTATTATGTCGTAAATCTGCACTATGCTTTTTTAGCCTAGTTGTGATTGATCTTCCCGTCTCACCTATGTAGGCCTCACCACACGAACATGGAGTTTTATAAACACCTTTTTGGTTCTTAAGATCAATGGGGTCCCTGGATTTGTCAAGCATGGTTCTTAAAGAGTTAGGAGGAGCAAACGATACCCTTATGTTTTTCTTTCTTAGAACATTGGAAATTTTGTTTGTAGTGCCATGGATATATGGAAGAATAACTTTGGGAAGAGTTGTATCTTTTTCTTTTTCTTTGGTTTTGTTCTTGTTCCTTTTTATGCTTTGGAAAACCTTATCAATTTCTCTTCTGTTACATCCATTGTTCATAAAGGACATCTTAAGGTGCTTCAACTCTTCTTCCATATGATCTATATCCGAGACTCTCCATGCACGTGTGGCTAGGGTGTTTATTGTTCCAATTTTCTAGGCTGGATGATGGTGTGAATCAACATGAAGGTATCTATCCATATGAGTTTTCTTTCTGTATACCTGGTGAGAAAGAGAGCCATCAGGTTTCTTTATGATAAGTACATCCAAGAATGGAAGGGATTTCTCCTCCTCCTTCTCCAAGGTGAATTTTATACTCACATTGATTATTTTTGTGGTTTAGGAACTCATCCAACTTTTTATCACCATGTGGCCAATTGCTAAATACATCATCCACAAATATGAGCCACCATCTTGGTTTGTGTGGAGAAGAATTGATTGTTTTTTCCTCAAAATCTTCCATCAAAAGATTTGCCACAATTGGTGATAGTGGTGAGCCCATTGCAACCCCTTACGTTTGCTAAATACATCATCCTCTAGAATGTAATTGGTTCTTTAAAAGTTTATTTTGATAGTACATTTTTTTGTTTTGAGGCCCATTTTTTACCTCAAAATTTTCATAATGTGCCTTGTAACAGCTACAACTAATTGATTTAATTTTCACTTGTGAAATTCATCATTGCAAATCTTGTAAGTCCAAGCATAACATAAGCATTAAGATCAATCTATTACTTTCCCAATTGGCATGGAAAGTTCATGTTGTATCCATAAGAATTCTACACATTTCATGCTTGTCCAACATACAAATGAACTCATTCATGTTCATCATTTCATAGGGAATTAACTAATTCGGCATTCACAATTTATTTCAAGCAAAATAAACATAATCAACTTTCAGCCATAATATGCATTCAACAATTTTATGTCTCTAAAATGCATCAATAAAAAATCAAAGAGAAGAGTAAGAGTTTCCCCCTCTTAATCTTGTTCCAATTCAGAGCCCCACCACAACTGTGGTTCCATGCTCCTTGGTCTCTTTCACTTCAAATGTGAATGCTTGACTCACCTTTTCCTTGTTTTGTCGATGACACTTGGTTGTTAAGGTTTGTCCAAGGCTTCCCAACTAGGGAACCCCTCCCCATGGTTTTCCTATGAAAAACCTTTGGTTGCTAGGACCCACATAAGTCCACTAGCACCATTTTTCATTGCTACTCATACTGAGATTTATAGGACAGTCACGTGTCCAAATGCATCCTTAGGATGCCTTCAAGGTTCTTGCTTGCTGCAATTACCTAGCTGTATTGGACGTCTTCATGTTATTCCACAGGATCCTTCTTTGCTTTACAAGCCTTGGATCACCCATGGATACAATAATGAATGTTTGGTCAGTACACAGGATGCTCCCCAACATGCAATGCCCAACCAGTGCACCGACTGGATTTACCAAGCATTTAACGTATGTTTGGCCAGTATGCAGACTGCTCCACAACATTCAATGCCCAACCAGTGCACTAATTGGAATTACCAAGCATTTATGGTGCCAAACCAGTCCCATACCTGGTTTTCCCTCTCCATTGCCAATCCATCACTTCCATGTGGATCAACAGACCAATGGAAGGAAACTGCACCATAACCATTTCCAATTCAAGGGATCTACTACGGATCCATAGGAATCTCAATGGGTTCCATCCAGTCTCGACACCCACCTCACCTCCACTCACAGCCCAAGTAAGGTCCCCTTCTCTGCTGCACAGTCCCTTAGGCGCCCCTTCCCTCAACATTGTCCTGGGTAGGTGTAGGAGGTCCTCACTGCTGAACCAATGACATTTTATGCCTTTACAAATATAGCCACATAATTCAAATAACTAATTCCAAGCCAGTACACCGATTGGGTTTATCAGGAATTCCATTAACCAGTACGCTAAGCCAGTTCTCCGACTAGGTTTATCAAGCATACAAAAAACTATTTCCAAGCCAACATCTCTACTAGGTTTATTAGGAAATAAGAAAAAATAATACAATCACATGGCTCATTATCCTATGCAAACCATTGGTTCCCCCAGGAACTCCATAGGTGACTCACTTGACTGCAGGCTAGCATGGCCCCACAATACCCACTAGCACAACACAAGGATGGTACCCCTTCTTTTCTACACATTCTCTCGGGCATATCCATCCCTTCCAGTGCTCTTTAGTGTGAGCGTAGAAAGGTTACCAATTCCCATACAATCCTCCTAAGCAACCATACTCTTACTGGGTTTAATAGCGTTGCAGAGAGACAAGCACACATATGGAATTTTGTAGGGTTTCCCAAACCCAAGCCACTCATGGCATTTCCTTTTAATTTTAAACTTTGGTAGCCGACATCTGCCCCAATGGCATATTTTCACCATCTCACCTGCATTACACACAAGCATGTAGTTCACATGAGATCTCATCATAATAATTTCAATTAGAATTTCTTAAATATGTTTCGTATAGAGACTAGATTTCCAAAACATTAGTTCTTTCTCATGATGTTTATCTCTTGCAGGCCATAACACATGGTATTCCTGCATTGTGTCCTCCTGACACAATTCATAAACAATCAACCAATCAATGGCATTAATAATCAAATTCAAATACGAATTTTCAATTCTGTCTCCTATATAAATTTGATTTATTTAAACATGAGGCCATCCTCATACTGTTTGGCTCTTGTAAGTGGTATAACTCTTTATATTATGGTTTTACACTTGCTACCATAACATGAACATCCACCTACAATACATCCTCTTGACCCAATTCTAGAGAAGCTAAACAACCATTAGTAATTATTAGCAAAATCTCGAATCTGAAATTTACAATCTGATACCGATATGTTCTGTACATAAATTAAATTTCACAACCATGAGACCCTTCTCATAATTTTTGGCTTTTTCACATGGTATATTCTAGTCTTTATTATGGACTTACCCACATTTCCATACACAAAACATTTCTACCTGAAATCTAAAAATTTCAATCAACCAAACACTTTGTGAGTATCCATGCATATAAGATTTTCGTTGTTACAACAACCACTAAAGTGATCTCAGAATTATGATTCAAACACTATCAACTATTAATATCTCAAATGCAATGAAATATATTTACTTTATATGCATCATTGTTGCAATAAAATTGCAAGATACAATCACATTATATATGAATTCAAATAAAACTTTCTATATTCATGATTACAAAGTCATATCATTTCATGCAACTCTGTCCTTCCAACAGAGCATCCTAGTATCCCATCAAACATGACTACCTTCTTCATGCAATCATTTTCCTGCATCCATAGCAGCTCATGAAATGAACCCAGAATTGACAATAATTCATCATTTCATCCATTATTTAATTACAATGAAACATATATATCACAACCATGTATTCACACAATGCATCTCAACATGTGCACGCACACATATGCATGCACATTCACAACATTTACATAATCTTTTAATGTATATTCACTCAATGCAACCTCACATTGATTCATGATTACCATAATGTCATGTCATGCATTCCACCATGATGTTTTGGAAAGTATGGCTATTTCCTCAACACATCACCTGTAATGTCCCCATTCAAATAAGTGCATAGTAAGACAATCCCATCAATCCTACTAGTTTCCTAGGTTGGCTGGGCACATGTGGGATGGTAATAAGGAAGCTAATAAATTATATTTAGACATTAGAAGGGTTCAAGCATTTAATAAATCTGGCGAATAAATAAATTCAAATAAATTCTAGGTGGCAAGTGGTTTTGGAGACATATGGAGGTGGTGGGACCCACACTAGCTTGATTTTTCAATGACACATGGTAGCTCTCTCTTGCCAATTCGAATTCATGGGAAGGTGAACACTCTTGGGTGAGTTGGTAAGTCATAACACATGGCATTGAGCATCTTAGGTCAAAATGGGATGGAATAGTAACCTCCATGGGAGAGGAAAAGTCAAATTGGAGACTAATGGACACTTGGGCTAGATTCCCTAGTTTTATGACAACAATAATGAAGCATCTATGACATTTATGACAAAATTCAGACCTGACTTCTTACACCTGACCATTATGACATGCCAGCCCCAAAAATAGGCTCAAGGAAGGCGCTCATGGAGTTGGGGAAATCTAAAGAGACTCAAATTCGAATTTGGGAGAAGATGGAAGGTTGGAACTAGGAGACAAGTGGCAAATGAGGAATATTTTCTAAATGGAAAATTATTGAATCTATTGAGAGGATTTCGACCCATTGAAGGCTAATGTTGGTTATAAAATGTAGAAATCAAGTATGAGAATGGCTTTTGATGATTTGAGAAAAATTGCATTTGTGAAGAGAGAACTAGTGGATGACTAGTTTCTTGCCTTGGCCAATTTCGAGGGTGAAAGATTCCGATGCAAGTTGGTGTTTGGAGAGGAAACTTAGGTCTTTCATGGTGCTTTAATGGAGTTTTATTTGCAGGTAGAAGCTACAGGAAGTTTCATGGTTTGGTTTAGTGCAACACTTTCTCTCCACCACATCCAATTTTGAAGGCATATTCGGGCTCCTTGAGGGATTGCACTTTGGGTGAGATCTTGCACTCATTGGGAGAGCTTCATATGATATTTTTCTGATTGTAATAGCTTCATATCCTTTTTTCTTCATATTCATAAACTCTCATGTTGAAATACCCATTGAATGTATGCAAAATTATTGATTAATGAGCAAACAATGTCCATTTCCCCAATGCTTTGATGTATGACACTATAAGGTTGATTATTTCAAATGGATGTATGATTCTATGATATATTTGTGATTCATATACTTCCATGGATATATTCTACAAGTTTCATGTACTGTACTTGAGCATTTTAAGCATTTTTACTCAGTTTGTTTGTATTGAGAGGTGAAATAGTGCCATTTCCCAAAGGGTCGAATTGGGGGTTTTTGCTGTTGAATGTGAGAGAGTTATAACAGTAGTAAAAATAAATTAATGGTGCATATGAGACCTTAATCACATACTTAACACATTACATACCTCTGTTCATAAATTCATGGGAGTTTGGAGGCATTTGGAAGGCCATTTGCAGTGTTACCCCGGGAGGATTTGATGCACAAATTACTAGTCAAAATTACATATATTGATCAGAATACAAATCAAGTTTGCAGCAGTATTTGGAGGGCCATAAAACATCCCTGAACCTAATATTCAATTCTAAATACCATTCATACACTCCTATAGAATATTTGGGAGAATTTGGGTTGATTTGAAGGTCAAAACAGTAAAACTAGTCAAAGGTCGAAATTGGGGAAAAAGTGAAAAAATCGGCATTTTAAATAAATTTTGAAAAATGGTCATTACAAGTGGTATCAGAGCATGTTCTTGGCACCTGATGGTCTTAACAATAATTCAAAAGAATAATCCACCACCCTTTGAACCAGTAGTTGAAGAGGTTTTTGTTGAAGAAGAGGTAGTAGAAGAAGAGGAGTCCTTTGCTGAAACCATGGGTAGAGAGGAGGATGACAAATTAAAACATAAGGAGGAACTTATTGCAACCTTAGATCCATGTTTCTCTAAACTTTCAGCAAACATGGATAGGATAGGTGACAAATTGTTGCAAGGATTCGAATTGTTGATTAGCCAGCTTCAAAGAAAAGGGATGATAGGAGATAATAGTGGTTCACACTCAGGGGAAAAGATCAAAGGGAATGAGCATATTTTCTCAAGTACAGGACCTCATAATAGACCTGATGAATTTCAAAGCACACAACGGCATACTGCACCTAAATTTCTCACACCCAAAGAAGAGCCCAATCTTGAATTGGATTACAAGAAACTAGTAAATGATTGGAATGATTTGAATGAAGAGTGTAAAAGAGGTGTACCACTCAGTGACTACATTGATGCTATGAAAAATATTAAAAGAAAGGGAGACAATAGGATTCCATTCCAAAACAAAGAATTAAATAGTGCTATTGGAAAAATGTCACTTCCTACTTTTGATGATTCTTCTCAAAATTCTGCTAACACTTGGGTACAAAAATTGGATGTATATTTTCAGTTGAATCCTATGTTGGAAGAGGATGCATTAAAAATGGCCATTTTGCATTTGGGAAGAGATGCCAATGAATGGTGGTTTCATGGGATGAAAACCTTGGATCATAATCAGGTTAAAACATATGGAGAATTTGTTGACAGGGTACTAGAAAGATTTGAACAAAAAGATCCAGAATTACCTTTCAAAGAACTAGCTCAATTGAAGCAAACTGGGTGCCCTACTGAATATATGTTGGACTTTCAAAAATTATCAGTCAAGGTGGCTGATGTATCTATGGGAAGATTAGTATTGTTGTTCACTGAAGGTTTGGTTGAACCCTTAAGAGGTTTGGTCAAATCCCACAAGCCAACTACATTAAAAGATGCAATGAGCTTGACTAGGGATCTCCAAAATGTGCTTCCTAGAACGAGATTTCCTCCTAAGCCTAGCTATAAATTTGAAAAGAAACCTTGGCATGTTGAGATATCGTAACTTCAAAGAATATTATATTTGTACTTTATTATTCCAGAGATGATTCATTCCTCCATGAAGATCTTATTGTATATCCGGAGATGTTTATTCCTCCGTCGGAATGTGGTAACTTGGGCTATTAGACTTCCTTAGTGGGGGTCAGCCCTGTATGTGCTATGTGGTTCAAAGGGTTATTAGACCACCCTAGAGGGTTCGGCACAGTCAGTTGTAGTGGGGTATTTAACCCAATGGTAAAATACGAGTCTACATAATTTGTGTAAAAGACAAGTCGGAGTAGTGTATAAATAGAGAAGGTGTATTCCTTATTTTACACACACTCACTCACTTGAGAGTGGCGCACTTGTGGAGGAGAGGTATGCTATGGTGGAGGAGGAGATCATGTCTTTGGTTTAGCTAACCTGAAGGAAGGCAATGTATGGCACTTACGACACTTGCTTCACTTGCGACAATTTGAAGGTTTGGGTTTTACGTAGCAAAAACCAGTCATTGTGTAACTTTCGCTATAAATCCATTTATGCGAAGGTTCAGGATCTGAAAAGTTTACAGGTCATAGATAACATCCCTAGGTACCTTGTGTCCAAAGGGAACCCTCATATTCGTTGTACTTTGTGAGTTATGATCAGTAGAAGTTAGGGTTTCTGCATCTTCCAGATCTCAGTCAAACTCAGGTGACCTTGGAAAAAAGGTCATAACTTGGGCTAGGAATCTCCAAATGAAATTTCGTAAAAAGTGATAGGTAGTAAACAGATTGTACTATCTAAAGAAATGTTTTTAGAGGCCGAAGTTGAACCAGTGACACGTGGTATGCCGTACAAGTTCGCTCTCCTATTTTATCCCATAAACAGGTCACGTTGCGACACTTGGCATAACTCTCTCTAAGAAAATCCAATTGAGGTCAGACCTATTGGGATGGAAAGATGAAAGGTCAGGCTACCACAAAAAAAGTTTTCAGACCCTGTGGAGTGAAACATTCAGAGTTACAGTAGAAACAATCAGGTACATATTTTTTTCAAAACAAAATTATTTTTGGAGCACCTTCATTCATGGCTTCCGGAATTTAGGGTTTTGGAGAAAGTTAGAATTTTTGGAATCAGAATCCATGGATGAATTCTACTCAGGAAAATCAAAATTTAGAGATCAAGATCGATTTTTTTGGTTGGGTAGAAGACCGGGCTTTATCAAACCCGAGTTCGAGATTTTGATCGGAAAGATGGAAAATTAGGGCTTTAGCAAAAGTTGGAATTTTTGAAGTCTGTAACCATGGCTGGAAGTTCCTTAGAAAAAATAAGAGTTTAGAGCCTTGGATCGAACCTTTTGATTGGACATAAGGGTGGGATTCATCAAACCCTAGTTCGGGTTCCTATCCAGAAGATCCAAAAGTTTCGAAGGCAATTTTGAGGGGTCAAATTTTGGAGATTTCAAAATTGAAGTATGCTAGCAACACACATCCTTCCATCCATTCAGAAGTATGAAAGTCAAAGATTGGATTTTTACGGTTTCTCTAGCAAACCCTAATCAAGCTCCAGATCAAGTTTCAGGGGGGGTTGAGGCTAAGGCCTTACATAAGAAGACTACAAGAAGTCTCGACAGGTATGACTTAAGGAGGTTCAGGTATGTCTTGAAATCTGATTCTTGATTAAGTTCATGATGTGTTTGTCTTCATATTATTTATTAGTACAATCTTGATTAATGTTAGAATTGTCTTATAACCGTAGTAATAGTATGAATGCATGTGAATGATTGAAGACATTCATTGATTAGGGCTATATGATTGTACTAATGCATTATGGTGTTGTGTGAGGTTGATGTTGTCTGCTAACAAGATACGGGTACATCACAAAAGATAAATCAAGTTCCATGACCATGACAACATGAAGACAAAGACTCATTTATAATCTTTGTTCTACTTACGAGGTATGTATGACTTTGTTATATTATGCTTAACCTATGAGACATGCAAGTTCTAGCTCAGGATCTCTAAATCATTGAAGAGATTTTTTAGGTATGTTGTACATAACTAAGCAGGTATACTAATCCAGGTATGTTTTCCTATGTCAAGTTAGAATCTTACCTTGTCTTAGGATCCCTTATATAAATATACTTGGTATGATTGGTTATGCTTATTCATAAATTTAGTAATCAAGGGTTTATGCATATTATGTCTCTTATCTTGATGATTTAATTAACCAGAAGAGTACTATGATCAAACAAGAATATGCATGAGTAAAAGAAGACTTCCTTGAAACCCTGAATACTAATGATCATGACTATACATATTCAAGATTATTTAGAATTAGAATGTTTTGAGAATATACTAATGAATGTATGTTTGTGTATGAGATCATGAGGATGACACTAGTACACACTTGAGCATGCACAGTGGTACAGAATGAATAGAAGTTCAAAAGACATATAGAAGATCAAGCGAGAGGCAACCACACAAACATAAAAGATAAGTATTTGAGTTGTTATTTGAAATAGTAAATGATATTGCTTGTATGCATATTTGTATTCCTAGAATATATCATGCTAAGTGTAAACATTCATAGAGCATTGAACAGTATACTACTAATATGCATATGATTGGTAAGTTGGACAAACATTCCATTGTTGCTTGTCTAGAATGAAACCTCTTTGATGACATGCTAAGAGCTGTGCACACTCTCGATAGTATGTTCTGGTAGAGATGGAAGGCATCTAGATAGCCATTGTATGCATACAGGATATGGAAAAGTGTTGTGCCAAAGTATTGGTCAAGATAGTTGCATAACTATGTAAATGATATCTGTATGCATAATAGGTTATCATGTCAACATGATTTCATGATTATGAAGTATTACTAATCATGTACTTAATTTTGATATGTAGGAAAGATCATGAAGAATGATGAACACCGAACAAGTGATGGATGTTCAACAAGAAGATTTACAAATCAAACAAAATATAGAAAGCTCGTGGCTAGAAGATTCTCTTAGAAAAAGAAAGAGAATCATGACGAGATGTTTGCTCCAAGTGACTAGATAAGACCATTCTCTTAATGATGTAATTAAAGAAGAAGTGTGAATCAGGATCTGTATGGGTACCCAGGATCGATAATCAATTGATGAGCTTAATGATCACCATGGGTGATGTGGATCTAAACCTTTGCTACAAGGTTGAATATGGTTTCTAGACACAGATGACATGAATGCAAGAAGGAACCCGCCACAGAGTTCGAATGATATTGAGGCCCATATCAGTAAACCTATCTAATGAGAGATGGCACAGATAGATATGCAGAAGATCATTCAATGCAGAGTGTGAATGATGTTCAGTCAGAAAGGGAGAATTGACAGTTTCTTGATAAGCTTGGGCTTTACCAAAAGTAAAGTTGTTCCTAACCTTTACCTTAAGGTTATGGATCATACTATTATTGTATGTAGATGATATCTTTCTGATAGGGAATGAGAATTAGATCATGAAAAGAAAGAAGAAGATGGTTGCAGAAATGAAAATGAAAGATCTCAGATTGATGCATTACTTCCTAGGTCTAGAAGTATGGCAAGGCTCGTAAGGAATCTTTCTCAACTAGGGAAAGTATGCTGAGAAATCTTGAGAAGAATTGATGTGTTGGAATGGCCACTCTCATGGATTCCAACTTGAAGCTGTTAGCAGATGACTCATCAGAGTTAGTGGATATAGCTCTGTATAGAAAAATTATTGGGTCATTGATGTATCTAACGAATACTAGGTCAGATATATGCTTTGCTATGAACACCTTGAGTCAGTATCTAGTGGAAACTAGATTTATTCACCTGATAAGTTGAAAATCATGTGATGCAGCACCTAAAGGATGCAATAGACTTTGATCTATGTTATCTTGGAGATCATGACTTCAGATGGCTACACAGATGTTGATTGGGCAGGAGTGTATCAGACAGGAAGAGCACATCGAGAGGATGTTATTGTCTGGGACCAGCCATGATCTCGTGGTCTAGCAGGAAACAATCTAATGTGGCTCTTAGCACAAGCAGAATATATGGCTACTTGCTCTGCTAAGTTATGAAGTAGTATGGCTTCAGGATTGTTTGACTTAGAGATAGACCCAACTGTGATCCTATGTGACAAACAGAGCTATACCAAAATGGCAGAGAATCCAGTGTTCCATGATAAGTCAAAGCACATAGAGATCTGAAATTTCTATATATAAGATATGGTGTAGAAAGGAATTAATGTTCAAATTTGTAACAAGTTACCAATGTACTAACCAAACCTCTACCGATCCGATGTACTAACCAAACCTCTACCTCAAGTAAATTTTTTCGAGAAAAACTTAATACAGTTTAGAAGGACCTTCCTCGAAAGAGGGAGTGATGTGATCACTTATGATGAGACTTCTCTTAAAGTGATAAGGACTGATCATCCTGGAACTTGATCGAGATTGCATCATTCCTAGACATGAGACTTGTCTTAAAGTGATAAGGACTGATAATCTTGGAACTTGATCGGGATTGCATCGTCCCTAGACATGAGACTTGTCTTAAAGTGATAAGGACTGATCATCCTGGAACTTGATCGGGATTGCATCGTCCCTAGACATGAGACTTGTCTTAAAGTGATAAGGACTAATCATCTTGGAACTTGATCGAGATTGCATCGTCCCTAGACATGAGACTTGTCTTAAAGTGATAAGGACTGATCATCCTGGAACTTGATCGGGATTGCATCGTCCCTAGACATGAGAGTTGTCTTAAAGTGATAAGGACTGATCATCCTGGAACTTGATCAGGATTGCATCATCCCCAGACATGAGACTTGTCTTAAAGGTACGTGTGAGGACTGCATCGTCTATGAACTGGGTTCAAAATGTACGTGATGGGATTGCATCGTCCCTAGACATGAGACTTGTCCTAAAGTGATAAGGATTGATCATCCTGGAACTTGATCTGGATTGTATCATCCATGGACCTATGTCCTAAAGAAAGCGGGATTGATCATCCTGTAATATGATCGTGTGTGTTGTAGGGTATGTTGCTATGTATTGATGATAGATGTAGTAGTGAGAATACATGCTTTTGATGATAGATGTATTAGTGAGAATACATACTTTTGATGATAGATGTATTAGTGATAATACATGCTTTTGATGATAGATGTATTGGTGTGGATACTAATACAGATGATCCAGATGCTGTAGATCGAGGTGATCCATATGCTATAGATCGTGATGATCCAGATGCTGTAGATCGTGATGATCCAGATGCTGTAGATTGTGATTATCCAGATGCTGTAGATCGAGATGATCCAGATGCTGTAGATCGAGATGATCCAGATGCTGTAGATCGTGATGATCCAGATGCTGTAGATCGAGATGATCCAGATGCTGTAGATCGAGATGATCCAGATGTTGTAGATCGAGATGATCCAGATGCTGTAGACCGTGATGATCCAGATGCTGTAGATCGAGATGTTCCAGATGTTGTAGATCGAGATGTTCCAGATGCTGTAGATTGAGATGATCTCGATGCTAATGATCGTATGATGACGATGCTGATGATCATGAGGATCCAGATCTTGATGCTGTTGTAGTTGTTTGAGTGCTGCAGAAGATAAAGACTCAGTACTAAAGATGTTGATGTATTGAAGATGTTCCAGTAACTACTTGAGTTACTGATGATGTTGAGAAAGCTTCCAATGATTTATAGATGTATCATGTATGATGTTGACGACTCCTTGCTCGTGCAGATGCTGTTATAATATCCTTCTCGTTAAGGGGGAGTGTTGAGATATTGTAACTTCAAAGAATATTATATTTGTACTTTATTATTCTGAAGATGATTCATTCCTCCATGAAGATCTTATTGTATATCCAGAGATGTTTATTCCTCCGTCGGAATGTGGTAACTTGGGTTATTAGACTTCCCTAGTGGGGGTCGGCCCTGTATGTGTTATGTGGGTCAAAGGCTTATTAGACCACCCTAGAGGGGTCGGCACAGTCAGTTGTAGTGGGGTATTTAACCCAATGGTTAAATACGAGCCTACATGATTTGTGTAAAAGACAAGTCGGAGTAGTGTATAAATAGAGAAGGTGTATTCCTCATTTTACACACACTCACTCACTTGAGAGTGGCGCACTTGTGGAGGAGAGGTCTGCTATGGAGAAGGAGGAGCTTATGCTTAGGGTTACATCTTTGTATATTGATGGTCATCTATATTGAGGAAGATTTACTGGGTTTTCTACCCCATGAGGGTTTCCCAGGATAAATTTGTGTCTCTTGTGTTTATGCTGTGCTTGTTGTTTTTTTAGTGATCCTGTATATGCTATTATTGTGAAATGGAATGCAATGCTGCTATTTTCTGTCTTAGCATATTAAATATTAACATGGCAAAGGGATGGATATGATAAGAAACCTTGGCAAAAAGAGTCATTTGAGAGGAATAAAAAAGAGGGACTAAACAGGGATGAACTTAGAAAAAAGAAACTATGCTTCACATGCTTCCAACCATGGACACCGAGGCACAAATGTACCAAATGAAAGGCTCAATACATAGAAGTATTTTTTGATAATGAGAGGTATGATGGGGGCATGGATGAATATGGACATATTTCAAATCAAGAAGAGGCATATGAGATAGCAGTAGAAGAGGAAAGACAAGAAGAAAATCGGCCTTCACTGGACAAAGCAAGAATGGCAGTGCTTTCAGCAGTACCTCGCTATCATACTAACTGATGCAAAGGTGTGGTACAAGGACAAAGAACTTCAGTTTTGGTAGATGGAGGAGCCACTCATAAATTCATTGATGCAGAGATGGTAGATAAAAGAAAGATACCTATTGAACCATTTGATGGCTTCACAGTTGTCATTCCCGGTCACAACACAATGCAATGCAAAACATGGGTTCCAAAGCTGCAAGTCACAGTAGGTAACTATACTTTTGTTAATGGTTTTTATGTGGTTGATGTTGCTGATACTAATGTGGTTTTGGGAGTGCAATGGTTGTATTCAATAGGAGAGCATACAGTAAATTATCAAATTCCCGAAATGAAATTCCAAGATTCAAAAGGAGTGCAAAGAGTTGTGAGAGGGAAACACACTTATCCAAATCAAGTAGTGACTTGCAATAGTATGAGATCTATATTGAGGCATGGGGATATAGAATGGGCTACTGAATGTCATATTACATCTCCCAAGCCAAGTATAAATATTGTCAAACACCCAAAGGAGATAGAGAGACTTTTGCAAAAATATGAAAAGGCTTTTAGAGACCTTCCACATGGTAGGCCACTAGATAGGGGGGTTGAGCACAGTATTATTTTGGAGGAGGGTACTTCACCCATTCAGATACCACCTTATAGACATCCTAAAAAGTTTAGAGATGAGATTGAAAAAGCTATCCAAGAATTCCTAGAGTTGGGACTAAGATGAAGATGTGCAAAAGACCGCTTTTCGATGTCATTTTGGCCACTTTGAATTTCTTGTCATGCCTTTTGGGTTAACTAATGCTCCAACCACCTTTCAAGCATGTATGAATAGGATATTTTGAAATCAACTAAGAAGGTTTGTTTTGGTTTTCTTTGATGATATTCTCATTTACAGTAAAACATGGGAAGAGCATTTGCAGAGTTAGAGATTGTGTTGAAAATCTTGCAAGAAGAGTCCTTATTTGCTAAATTATCAAAATGTGAATTTGGGATGAAAGAACTACTGTATCTTGGGCACATTATTGGGCAAGAAGGAGTGAAGGTACACATGGAAAAAATCAGGGCTATCTTGGAATGGCCATTACCAAAAAATATTACCGAATTGAAAGGCTTTATTGGCATATGCACCTACTACATAAAATTTGTGAAAGGGTTCTCCAAGTTGACTTCTCCACTCACTGATTTGACTAAGAAGGATGCTTTCAAGTGGAATGAAGAGGATGAAAAGGCCTTCCAAAAAATGAAAGAGGTAATGAGTAGTTGTCCCATACTTGCACTTCCTGATTTTACTAAACCTTTTGTTGTGGAATGTCATGCTTCAGGTGGAGGAATAGGGGTTGTCCTAAAGCAAGGCCAACACCCCATAGCCTTTGAGAGCAGAAAGTTGGCCTCATGAAAAACTTTACTCCATCTGTGATAAAGAAATGCTGGCCATTATGCATGCATTGGCCAAATTCAGACAATACTTGGTGGGCAGCAAGTTTGTGGTGAAAACTGACCACAATAGTCTAAGACACTTTCTCACCCAAAAAGATCTAAATGAAAGGCAACAAAAGTGGGTAAGAAATATTCAAGCTTATGATTTTGATATTGAATATGTCAAAGGAAAGAATAATATAGTAGCAGATGCTTTGTCAAGAAGGCCTTCTTTTTCTCTCATGGATATTGCCAAGGATTGGAAAAACATGCTACTAGCTGAATATGCCAAAGACAAATTTGCTTGTGATGTGTTGGATGGAATAAAAGGGGATGATAATTATAGGATTTTGAATGGGGTGATATATTATAAGGGAAGAATTTATTTAGTTCATAACTCCAAGCTCAAGTACCGAATTTTGCAAGAAGCACATGATTCCCCACTAGCGGGCCATCCAGGGATCTTCAAAACTTATAGACAGTTGAGGCAAAGATTTTTTTGGAAGGGGCTGAAGGAAGATGTTTAGAAGTATGTGAATGAATGTAAAGCATGTCAACAAAACAAATCAGAACTTACATGTCTAGCTGGCCTATTACAACCATTTCCCATTTCGGAGCAAAAATGGGACAGTATTTCCATGGATTTCATCACCGGATTGCCTAAATCCTTGGGTAAGGATTGCATCTATGTGGTAGTTGATAGGTTGACAAAATTTGCTCATTTATTTTCTATTACATCATATTTTAGTGTTGCACAAGTGGCTGATATTTTTTTCAAAGAAATCTTCAGATTGCTGCTGGGATCCCCAAGACCATTTTCAGTGATAGAGATAGTAGATTCATGGGTTCTTTTTGGAAAGAAATTTTTAGATTGGTAGGCACTCAATTGACTCCAAGTACCAGCTATCATCCACAAACTAATGGAAAAATAGAGAGGGTAAACCAATGGTTGGAAGGATACCTAAGAAACTATGTGGGAGGGCAGCAAAAAGCGTGGGCAAAATGGATACACTTGGGTGAGTTTTGCTACAACACCACTTATCATATGTCAATAGGAATGTATCCTTTCAAAGCATTATATGGTTATGATGCACTTACATTTGCTGACATTATATTTGGTGATAGTAGAGCCCCAAAGGCTAAATATTGGGTAGAAGAGAGCCAAGAAATTTTAAAGATCTTGAAAGATAATTTGCGGGTTGCTCAAAATCAACAAAAACAATATGCTGATAGACATAGAGAAGAAAGAACCTTTCAAGTCAATGATTTAGTATATTTAAGGTTGAAGCCTTATAAACAAACATCTCTCAAAAAGAATGGAGCAGAAAAATTAAAACCAAGGTACTATGGGCCATACAAGGTAGTGCGGAAGGTTGGAGAAGTAGCATATGAACTAGAACTTCCGGAAGGGAGTAAAATCCACAATGTATTTCATGTTTCTTGTCTTAAGAAAGCTCTTGGTCAGAAAATCATCACTTCAAAAATACTTCTCCTTTGTATGATGAAGGTCAGCTCACACTTGTTCCGGAAAAGATTTTGAAGACACGGGAAAGAAGGTTGAGGAGTAGAATCATCAAAGAATATTTAGTGCAATGGAAGGACTTAACAAATGAAGATGCCACATGGGAAGAGGAGAAGATTTTGTAGCATCCAGATTTGAAATTGCTTGAGGACAAGCAATCTTGGGTGGGGAGGACTGTAATGTCCCCATTCAAATAAGTGCATAGTAAGACAATCCCATCAATCCTACTAGTTTCCTAGGTTGGATGGGCACATGTGGGATGGTAATAAGGAAGCTAATAAATGATATTTAGACATTAGAAGGGTTCAAGCATTTAATAAATATGGTGAATAAATAAATTCAAGAGAAATTCTAGGTGGCAAGTGTTTTTGGAGACATATGGAGGTGGTGGGACCCACACTAGCTTGATTTTTCAATGACAAATGGCAGCTCTCTCTTGCCAATTCGAATTCATGGGAAGGTGAACACTCTTGGGTGAGTTGGTAAGTCATAACACATGGCATTGAGCATCTTAGGTCGAAATGGGATGGAATAGTAACCTCCATGGGAGAGGAAGAGTCAAATTGGAGACTAGTGGACACTTGGGCTAGATTCCCTAGTTTTATGACAACAATAATGAAGCATCTATGACATTTATGACAAAATTCAGACCTAAATTATTACACCTGACCATTATGACATGTCAGTCCCAAAAATAGACTCAAGGAAGGCACTCATGGAGTTGGGGGAATCTAAAGAGACTCAAATTCAAATTTGGGAGAAGATGGAAGGTTGGAACTAGGAGACAAGTGGCAAATGAGGAATATTTTCTAAATGGAAAATTATTGAATCTATTGAGAGGATTTCGACCCCTTGAAGGATAATGTTGGTTATAAAATGTAGAAATCAAGTATGAGAATGGATTTTGATGATTTGAGAAAAATTGCAGTTGTGAAGAGAGAACTAGTGGATGACTAGTTTCTTGCCTTAGCCAATTTCGAGGGTGAAAGATTCCCATCCAAGTTGGTGTTTGGAGAGGAAAACTAGGTCTTTCATGGTGCTTTAATGGAGTTTTATTTGCAGGTAGCAGATACAGGAAGTTTCATGGTTTGGTTTAGTGCAGCACTTTCTCGCCACCATTTCCAATTTTGAAGGCATATTCGGGCTTCTTGAGGGATTACGCTTTGGGTGAGATCTTGCACTCATTGGGAGAGCTTCATATGATATTTTTATGATTGTAATAGATTCATATCCTTTGTTCTTCATATTCAGAAACTCTCAGGTCGGAATACCCATTGAATGTATGCAAAATTGTTGATTAATGAGCAAACAATGTCCATTTCCCCAATGCTTTGATGTATGACACTATAAGGTTGATTATTTTGAATGGATGGATGATTCTATGATATATTTTTGATTCATATACTTCCATGGATATATTATACAAGTTTCATGCACTGTACTCGAACATTTTAGTCATTTTTACTCAATTTGTTTGTATTGAGAGGTGAAATAGTGCCATTTCCCCAAGGGTCGAATTGGGGGTTTTTGCTGTTGAATGTGAGAGATTTAGAATAGTATTAAAAATCAATTAATGGTGCATATGAGACCTTAATCACATAATTAACACATTACATACCTCTGTTCATAAATTTGTGGGAGTTTGGAGGCATTTGGAAGGCCATTTGCAGTGTTACCCCGGAGGGATTTGATGCACAAATTACTAGTCAAAATTACATATATTGATCAGAATACAAATCAATTTTGCAGCAGTATTTGGAGGGCCATAAAACATCCCTGAACCTAATATTCAATTCTAAATACCATTCATACACTCCTACAGAAGATTTGGGAGCATTTGGGTTGATTTGGAGGTTAAAACAGTAAAACTAGTCAAAGGTCGAAATTGGGGAAAAAGTGGAAAAATTGGCATTTTAAATAAATTTTGAAAAAGGGTCATTACATCACCCAAACACCTCCCCAATCACTTGGTTAACTTATTTAGGTTCCTTCCTTCTCCACCCAAACAACACATCAGTATTTTTCTTACTCCTTGATTGTTGGCAAAGAAGTTTCATCCCAAATTAACACCAATAGGGAGTTCATGGGACACTTGTGTAGCATTATCATTCCAACCACATTATGGCCTTAACCATGACTATCTCATATTGCATGAACTACCACAACATGACCATAAGTCCTCACTTGCTTTGGTTATTAAACGCATAACCAACATATACAAATGGCATGATATATTTTCATATGAATGCATTTACAATTCAAAACAACTAGATGGTATAAGGATCCTTTCCCTTACTACCATATACCTCACCATACCCGGTGGAATAATGTTTGCATAAATGCATTCATCAACACATACAAACCATGTTATGATTTTTAAATATGGCTCAAGGGATTCTTACCCAATCCCCCTTTTTGTATGCAATCATAAATAAACGATTACCTCCATGGCTACCATTAACATATTTGATGTTACCTGATCAGTTGGTCTCCTACAATGGATTATACCATCATTTCACCAACCTTGTTATCATAGATTTGCTGCTCCAACCTAGAATCATAAGTTTGTTGGTCATATGCAACAACATCATCAACATCTTTAGCCATGCTTATGTTGTATTTGGTCCTACAACCAATACCAACACCAATTGGGATTATCAACCACAATAATTATCTTAAGTGGCTCATTGCATATGTAAAGCTTCATTATTTTCACCAACATGCAGCATCATATACATGCACAAACATCTTCACATGCACTATGCAATGCTTATTAATATGCCAACTAGTGCATAATCACTTCATCCATCTAATCTCTTGCATTTTCAACATTCATATGCCATAATTTTCTTTATATAGAGCTCATAAAATATAAATACAATAGCAAGGTAGGACTTAAGGAATTCTCCATTTCAAAACCCTCGTCATAGCATGGAATTTCTCTTCCACATCATAGCTGATCCAATTTCATGGCCTCTCTAGCAAGCACAGAAGGAATCATTAGCTATGATTTACTCACCAAGAAGAAATTCCATACATATACTCATGTATAACATTCCCACTTGCTACCTCCAAGCATACAAATCTCATGTTATAAACATAAATAGTTTAAGGTGAGAAATTTCCCTTTTTATCAACATCGTGCTTTGTAGATTATTCTCCAATTTTAAGCTGCAACCATCTTGTCAACCCTATGTAGCTTTCCTTGATCACTGCAATAGCTCTCATTGAACTATGTTCACATGCTTGGCTGTTCACATTGTTTTAAGAAATTATGGTTAAGTCCAGCTTGATCTTTATTGGACTTCCCTCCACTTATGAGTACTGCAATTTGTTCAATTCCAACTCCATATGGAGTCCTTCAAGATATATTGTATGCCCTTGCACCTCATTCAAATGCTCTGATTGTCTTCCTGCAAGATCATACTTTGGACCAAGCATCCCTAGTGCTGCAACCTTGGGCTCTAATACCACTCTGTCATGTCCCCAATTACCTCGGTTCCCTTTAGAGGTGATGGGGAAGCTCCTTAGAATAACAACCTGATAATTATTTTTCCAAAATTCTACACTTTTACACAACCGCAAATTATTCTGAAAATCCAACTTCAGTCTGAAATCCACAAGACGCAAGTCGAAAGTTAGAATTCGGAACCCCAAATGCACAACTTCGAAGAAATCACACCTCTAACTTCTGCAATACGCAATCTGCAATGGGGCAGTTGGAAGTTGGAACCCCAAATTCACAACTTTGAAAAATCAAATCTCTGACTTCCACAATCCTCAATATGCAATGTGGGAGTCGGAAGTCGGAACCCCAAATTCACATCTTTGAAGAATCACACCTTTGACTTCCACAATGCGGGATTCGGAACCCCAAATTCACAACTTCAAAGACATCACCCCTCCAACTTCTGGAATCCGCAATCCGCCATACGAGAGTCGAAAAGTCGAAACTCCAATGCACAAATCTGAAGAAATCATCCCTCCGACTTCCGCAATCCACAATCCATCATGCGGGAGTCAGAAAGGCGGAACTCCAATGCACAACTCCAAAGAAATTACCCCTCCTACTTTTTCAATCCGTAATCCGTCATGCAAGAGTCGAAAAGTTAGAACTCCAATGCACAACACCGAATAAATCACACCTCCGACTTCTGCAATCTGCATTGCGGGTTTGGAAAGTCAGAAGTCATCCATATACTCATGTTACTACCAACTTCTCAGGCCGATATATTTCTAATCCTAAGTCCATTTTTTACAAACTTGGTACCATTGGAAAGCTCTTGATGAGCCCTATGCAATGGCGTGATCCTCTGCTACACCTGATAACTCTAATTTTGTCATTATTCCAACCAAAACGTTTTCCAAACTTCATCAATACCTCTTTACCACTCTGTAAAAAGATCTGATACCGCTATGTCATGGCCCCTCCCTTCATCTGACCCATAGAGGGAACATGAACACAACAGGGGTGTCTATTTCTTCCCCAAATCCAGCATTGAACATCCTGAATATTCCGCGCCTTTACTAAACTTATCCCTATTCATCAGTGAACAGATTCATATAAATAAAAACACATGTGTGCATCTACATACTCAAATAAACATAGTGGAATGAAACATTATCCTCACACAATTGCATCATGCATTCAACATATAATCATAACAGTCTTCTGTTAAATTTTTAGTATTAAATCACAATACTATAGGATCTTTGCTGAGAGAATAACATCTACAGTATATCAATGCATGACAATCATAATATGACAAGCATCACAAGCATCACAAGAATCAAAAGCAGAGAGACAAGAGACACAGAGTTTCCGTGGGGAAAACCCTAAGGTGAAAAACCCCACAACTTCCTTAGAGATAGAGAGAGCAATGGCTCAACCAAAATACAACCAAATAACACTGAGATAGTATCCTAGCAGATGATCCTCCTCCTCCTCACTAGTGCGCCACTTTTCAGAGAGAGAGATAGTTACTTTTCCGAGTGAGTAAAATAGAGATCTCCTATCTCTATTTATACTCACCTTTTTGCCCAGTGACCTACTGGGGCCGACTTGTCTACTTTGATACACCCACATTATATTATATATTAATCAGGGACGACCCCATAAGGTGGTCTAATAACCCATCGGCAAGTACACACACTTGCGACACTTGTCAATCCACATGACGACACTTCCTTATAGAGGAATAACACGTCTCTTATAAGGGTACAATAAATATATATATAATATACAGATGAAATACATTCCGAAGTTACATATACATCAACACTCCCTCTTAACTAGGAAGGTATTTCTCGACACAGATCTGCTAGACAAGTCTTCTTCTCTGGATCATCGTCATAGATGCATCGTCACCATCATCGTCACTACTGCTACTATCTCAACCAATCTCTGAATCTACTCGTCATAGGAAGTTCTACAGAGCCAGTCCTTTTTCATACTGGATGTAGGCCCACCACCTACAGGTCTTCATCATCACTGGCCATACTGTGGAAACCTCAAGACTTATTACGTGCGTCACAAAACCTCGAAAGAGCATCCCAGGCTGTTACGAGCACACAGCTCTACCTATAGGTTCTCCCAAGGCACCGAATTACATGTGACCTCACCACAAAACCTCACAAGAGCATCCCAGGCTGTTACGAGCACACAGCTCTACCTATAGGATCTCCCAGGGCAACGAATTACATGTGGTGATGGAAAAACCTCGCAAGAGCATCCCAGGACTGATTACGGGCACACAGGCCAACCTATCGGATCTCCCAGGGAAACGAATTACATGCCATAGGACAAAACCTCGAAAGAGCATCTGCCAGATATCCCAGGGAACCGAATTACATGCCACAGGAAAAACCTCGAAATACTATCTGCAGATCTCCCAGGGCACCGAATTACATGTCCTCCCAGAGCAAAACCTCGAAAGAGCATTTGCCAGATGTCCCAGGGCACCGAATTACATGCCATAGGCAAAACCTCGAAAGACCATCTGCAAATCTCCCAGGGCACCGGATTACATGCTCATCTGCACAACCTGATCCACGGCCACAGAGTATCAACCTGATACTCACCATACATCATCCTGATGTATCCATGATCATCCTGATCATCATCACTGCAACGTCCTGCTGCATGTCATCTGGAGCAACATCCTAAAGCTCGTCATCTATGATCATCCTGATCATCACTGCAACATCCTGCTGCATGTCATTTGGAGCAACATCCTGAAGCTCGTCATCTATGATCATCCTGATCATCACTGCAACATCCTGCTGCATGTCATCTGGAGCAACATCCTGAAGCTCGTCATCTATGATCATCCTGATCATCATTGCAACATCCTGCTGCATGTCATCTGGAGCAACATCCTGAAGCTCGTCATCTATGATCATCCTGATCATCACTGCAACATCCTGCTGCATGATCCACCTGATCATCAATGCATCTACCTGATGCATACCAAGTATCTACCTGATACATATCATCATACATGATCCTCCTGATCATCAATGTATCCACCTGATACAAATACATGATACATATCATCATACATGATCCTCCTGATCATCAATGCATCTACCTGATGCATACCAAGTATCTACCTGATACATATCATCATACATGATCCTCCTGATCATCAATGTATCCACCTGATACAAATACAAATACATGATACATATCATCATACATGATCCACCTGATACATATACAAATACATGGTCCAAGCATCCAACATGATGCATATACAACATACGTACACATGATCCAACTGATCATATCCAGCATCCAACATGATGCATATACAACATACGTACACATGATCCAACTGATCATATCCAACATCCAACATGATGCATCCAACTGATCATATCCAGCATCCAACATGATGCGTACATACATACATAAAAATGATCCAACTGATCATATCCAGCATCCAACATGATGCGTACATACATACATAAAAATGATCCAACTGATCATATCCAGCATCCAACATGATGCGTACATACATACATAAAAATGATCCAACTGATCATATTCAGCAGAAACCAGAACATCATCCTGATGCTCATCATCCAGTGCTTACATCCACAGCCATGTGAAGGATCCTCCTTCCAACATGCTTGGAATGGCTTTAGAAAATGTGTCCATCACTTCTTCCTCGAAGTGTCCTCGATCTGAAGAATGCCAAGCCTCTCTCTGAAGTACTCGAACTTCACTCTGGCTAGTGGCTTCGTCAGCACATCTGCAATCTGCTCGTCCGTCGCAACATACAGGAGCTTCACAGCTCCTCTCTGCACCATATCCCTGATATAGTGATATTTGATCTCTATGTGTTTCGACCTGTCATGAAACACTGGGTTCTCGGACTGTTGAAATATTGTAACTTCAAAGAATATTATATTTGTATATTATTTATTCCGGAGATGTTCCATACCTCCGATGTGATTATACTATAAATCCGGAGATGTTTATTCCTCCGATTTGGTTGTGGTAACTAGGGTTATTAGACCCACCATGTGGGGGTCGGCCCAATCAGTTATAATGGGGTATTTAACCTAATTGTTAAATACGAGCCTACATGTACTTGTGTAAAATACATATCAGAGTAGTGTATAAATAGAGGAGGTGTGTTCCTCATTATACACACACACTCACTTGAGGATAGCTCAGTTGTGGAGGAGAGGTCTGCTATTGTGGAGAAGGAGATCATGTCTCAGGGTTTCATCTTTGTATATTGCTGGTCATCTATATTGAGGAAGCTTTGCTGGGTTTTCTACCCCATGAGGGTTTCCCAGGATAAATCTCTGTCTCATGTGTTTATGCTGTGCTTGTTGTTTCTTCAGTGATCCTATATATGCTATTATTGTGAAATGGAATGTAATGCTGCTATTTTCTATCTTAGCATATTGAATTTTAACATGGTATCAGAGCTAACCTGAAGGAAGACAAGGTATGGCACTAAAGACACTTGCTTTACTTACGACAATTTGAAGGTTAGGGTTTACATAGCAAAAACCAGTCATCGTAGCACTTTCTCTATAAATCAGTTTTGGCGAAGTTTTCGGATCTGAAATTGTTACAGGACAAAGCTAAAATCTACAGGTATCTTGTGTCCAAAGGACAACCTCTAATTCGTTGTACTTTGTGATTTATGATCTGTACAATATAGGGTTTCTGCCTCTTCCAGATCTGAGTCAAAATCAGGTGACCTTGGGAAAAAGGTCATAACTTGGGCTAGGAAGCTCCAAATAAAATTTCGTGAAAATTGACAGGTAGTACACAGACTGTACTATCTCAGAAAACTTTTTCAGGGGCCGAAGTTGAACCAGTGACACGTGGCACGCCGTACAAGTTCGCTCTCCTGTATTATCCCATAAACAGGTTACGTTGCGACATTTGGCATAACTCTCTCTCAGAGAATCCAATTGAGGTCAGACCTGTCAGGATGGAACGATAACAGGAAGAGCTATCTCAGAAAACTTTTTCAGAGGCCGAAGGTCAAACAGTGACACGTGGCATGCCGTACAAGTTCGATCTCCTGTATTTTCCCAAAACAGGTCACGTTGCGACATTTGGCGTAACTCTCTCTCAGAACATCCAATTGAGGTCAGACCTATCAGGATGGAAAGATAACAGGTCAAGCTATCTCAGAAAACTGTTTCAGACCCTGTGGATCAAAAAATTTGGAGTTACACCAGAAACAATCAGGTACATATGTCAAAACAGAATTATTTTTTGGTACCTTCATTCATGGCTTCTGGAATTTAGGGCTTTGAAGAAAGTTGGAATTTTTGTAATCGGAGACCACGGCTGGATGCTACTCATCAAAATAGAAATTTAGAGACCAATATCAGAATTTTTGGTTGGGCAGAAGGCCGGGCTTGATTAGACCCTAGTTCGGGACTTTGATCAGAAAAGTGGAAAATTAGGGCTTCTGTAAAAATGGGAATTTTCGAAATCTATGATCACGGCTGGAAGCTCATCAGAAAAATAGAAGCTTAGAGCTTTGGATCAAACCTTTTGATGGGGCAAAAGAGTGGGCTTCATCAAACCCCAGTTCAGGGTCACGTCCAGTGAATCCGAAAGTTTCAAAGGCAAAACTGAGGAGTAAAACTTTGCAGTTTTCAAATTCTGAATATACCAGTTTGATCAGCTCATCAAGGCGCATATTTCTATCCTTTCGGAAGTTTGAAATTCAAAGTTTGAATTTTTTGGGTTTCTCTGACAAACCCATATCCATCTCCAGGTCCAGTTCTTGCAAATCAAGTGGATTGGGTTAATCCTAGAAGAAGATGGATTGGTCACCTGCATAAGTGAAGAAGTTCCTGTCTCAGAGGGAGATGAGGATAAGGCCTTACATAAGAAGAATACAAGCGATCTCGACAGGTATGACTCATCGAGGTATGTTTCGATATTTGTCCATGATTAAGTTTATGGTATGTTTGTCTTCAGGTTATTACAGTTAGTACAATTTTGATTTTAGATTTTTCGTATAACCTTAACAAAATTATGAATGCATGATAGAAGATATTCATTGGTTAGGGTGTTGACACTTATGATTGTACTAATGCATTATGATGTTGTGTGAGGTTGATGTTGTCTACTAACAAGATACAGGTACATCACAAAAAACAAATCAGGTTCCATGACCATGAAAACATGAAGACAAAGACTCATCCATAATCTTTGTTCTACTTACGAGGTATGTATGACTTTGTTATATTATGCTTAACCTATGAGACATGCAGGTTCTAGCTCAGGATCTCTAAATCATTGAAGAGATTGTTTAGGTGTGTTGTACATAACCAAGTAGGTATACTAATCCAGGTATGTTTCCCATGAATCTTACCTTGTGTTAGGATCCCTTATATAAGTATACTTGGAATGATTGGTTATGCTTATTCATAAAGTTAGTAATCAAGGGATTATGCATATTACATCTTTTATCTTGATTGATGATATGCATGGGTAAAAGAAGACTTCCCTGAAATCTTGAATACTAATGTTTATTAAATTTAATCATGACTATACATTTTCAAGATTATTTAGTACTATAATGTTTTGATAGCATTTAGAATATACTAATGAGTGTATGTTTGTGTATGAGATCATGAGGATGACTCTTGAGCATGCACAGTGGTACAGAATGAATAGAAGTTCAAAAGACATACAGAAGATCAAGCGGGAGGCAGCCACACAAACATAAAAGATAAGTATTTGAGTTGTTATTTGAAATAGTAATGATATTGCCTGTAATAGGTTGTATGCATATTTGTATTCCTATAATATATCATGCTGAGTGTAAATATTCATAGAACATTGAACAGTATACTACTAATATGCATATGATTGGTAAGTTGGACAAACATTCCATTGTTGCTTGTCTAGAATGAAACCTCTTTGCTGACATGCTGAGAGTTGTGCACACTCTCGATAGTATGTTCTGGTAGAGATGGAAGGCATCTAGATAGCCACTGTATGCATACAGGATATGGGAAAGTGTTGTGCCAAAGTATTGGTCAAAATAGTTGCATCACTATGTAAATGATATCTGTATGCATAATAGGTTATCATGTCAATATGATTTGATGATTATGAAGTATTACTAATCATGTACTTAATTTTGATTTGTAGGAAAGGTCATGAAGAATGATGGACACCGTACAAGTGGTGGATGTTCAAACAAGAAGATTTACAAATCAAACAAAATATAGAAGGCTCATGGCTAAAAGATTCTCTTAGAAAGGGGAAGAGAATCAAGACAAGATGTTTGCTCCAAGTATGGTGTAATTAAAGAAGAAGTGTGAATCAGGTTCTGTATAGGTACCTAGGATCGATAATAAATTGATAAGCTTAATGATCACCATGGGTGATGTGGATCTCAACCTTTGCTACAAGGTTGAATATGATTTCTATACACAAATGACATGGATGCAAGAAGGAACTCACCACAGAGTTCGAATGATATTAAGGCTCATATTAGTAGACCCATCTAACGAGAGATGGCACAGATAGATATGCAGAAGATCATTCAATACAGAAATGAAAATGAAAGATCTCAATTTGACGCTTTACTTCCTAGGTCTGGAAGTATGGCAAGGCTCAGAAGGAATATTTCTCAACCAGGGAAAGTATGATGAGAAATATGACTTGAGGTGTTGGAATGGCCACTATTATGGATTCCAACTTGAAGCTGTTAGGGGATAACTCATCAGAGTTAGTGGATATAACTCTGTACAGTCAAATTATTGGGTCATTGATGCATCTAACATATACTAGATTAGATATATGCTTTGTTGTGAATACCTTGAGTCAGTATCTAGTGGAAACTAGATGTTTTCACCTGATAGTTGCAAAGCATGTCATGAGGTACATAAAGGATACGATAGACTTTGATATATGCTATCTTGGAGATCATGACTTCAGATGACTACTCAGATGCTGATTGGGAAGAAAGTGTATCAGACAGGAAGAACACATCGAGAGGATGTTATTGTCTGGGATTAGCCATGATCTCGTGGTTTAGCTGGAAGCAGTCTAGTGTGGCTCTCAGCACAAGCAGAATATATGGTTGCTTTCTCTACTTGTTGTGAAGAAGTTTGGCTTCAGGATTGTTTGACTTAGAGATAGAACCAACTGTGATCCTATGTGATAAATAGAGTTGTATTAGGATGACATAGATTCTAGTGTTCCATGATAAGTCAAAGAACATAGGGAACTAACAAGATATGACACAGAAAGGAACTATAAAGTGAAGAAGTTACCAAACTTCTGTCTCAGGTGAAATTTGAATACTTCCGAGACAAGCTTGGTGTAGTTCAAAAGGACCCTCCTCGAAAGGGGGAGTAGTATGGTCACTCTTGATGAGATTGTCTCATCGAACAACAAGGTCGATGATGAGGTAACCTATTCTCTACACCTAGATACTTAGAAATATTTAGATTTAGGACTCTTATACTTAGAATACTTAGTTTTACTTATACATGCTTTTGATGATAGATGTATTGATGAGAATACATGTGGGGATTGTATCATCCCTGGACTTCGGTCCCTGAATAGATCCGTAGATGTATGGTCTCCGAAAATGAAGTCCTTAGTGGACAGGTGGGGATTGGATCATCCCTGGACTTTCAGTCCTAAAGAGAGCCGTAGACGTGAGGTCTCCGAAAATGAAGTCCTTAGTGGACAGGTGGGGATTGTATCATCCTTGGACTTCGGTCCCTGAATAGATCCGTAGACGTATGGTCTCCGAAAATGAAGTCCTTAGTGGACAGTTGAGGGGATTGGATCATCCCTGGACTTTCAGTCCTAAAGAGAGCCGTAGACGTGAGGTCTCCGAGAATGAAGTCCTTAGTGGACAGTTGAGGGGATTGGATCATCCCTGGACTTTCAGTCCTAAAGAGAGCCGTAGACGTGAGGTCTCCGAGAATGAAGTCCTTAGTGGACAGTTGAGGGGATTGGATCATCCCTGGACTTTCAGTCCTAAAGAGAGCCGTAGACGTGAGGTCTCCGAGAATGAAGTCCTTAGTGAACAGTTGAGGGGATTGGATCATCCCTGGACTTTCAGTCCTAAAGAGAGCCGTAGACGTGAGGTCTCCGAGAATGAAGTCCTTAGTGGACAGTTGAGGGGATTGGATCATCCCTGGACTTTCAGTCCTAAAGAGAGCCGTAGACGAGAGGTCTCCGATAATGAAGTCCTGAATGAACAGGTAGGGGATTGCATCGTCCCCGGACTGAGGTCCCAGAATAGAGCCGTAGACTGGGTCTCCGATAATGAAGTCCTGAATGAACAGGCAGGGGATTGCATCGTCCCCGGACTGAGGTCCCAGAATAGAGCCGTAGACTGGGTCTCCGATAATGAAGTCCTGAATGAACAGGTAGGGGATTGCATCGTCCCCGGACTGAGGTCCCTGAATTGATCCGTAGACATGAGGTCTCCAAGAAGTGGGGATTGTATCATCCCCGGACTTAGGTCCCTGAATTGATCCGTAGACGTGAGGTCTCCGAGAAGTGGGGATTGTATCATCCCCGGACTTAGGTCCCTGAATTGATCCGTAGACATGAGGTCTCCGAGAAGTGGGGATTGTATCATCCCCGGACTGCGGTCCCTGAATTGATCCGTAGACGTATGGTCTCCGAGAAGTGGGGATTGTATCATCCTCGGACTTCGGTCCCTGAATTGATCCGTAGACGTATGGTCTCCGAGAAAGTGATTTTTGATGTGGTTACTTGTATCGGTAGGATACTTGTATTGATGATGTGGTTAATTGTATCGGTAGGATACTTGTATTGATGATGTGGTTACTTGTATCGGTAGGATACTTGTATTGATGATGTGGTTACTTGTATCGGTAGGATACTTGTATTGATGATGTGGTTACTTGTATCGGTAGGATACTTGTATTGATGACGTGGTTACTTGTATCGGTATGGATACTTGTATTGATGATGTGGTTACTTGTATCGATAGGATACATGTATTGATGACATGATTACTTGTATCAGTATGGATACTTGTATTGATGATATGTATACTTGTATTGGCATGAATACTTGTACTGCTGATGATCGTATGATGACGATGCTGATGATCGCGTGATGACGATGCTGATGATCGTGTGATGACGATGCTGATGATCGTGTGATGACGATGCTGATGATCATGTGATGACGATGCTGATGATTGTGTGATGGCGATGCTGATGATCGTGAGATGACGATACTGATGATCATGTGATGGCGATGCTGATGACCGTGTGATGAAGATGCTGATGATCATGTGATGACGATGTTGATGATCGTGTGATGACGATGCTGATGATCGTGTGATGACGATGTTGATGATCGTGAGATGACAATACTGATGATCGTGTGATGACGATGCTGATGATCGTGTGATGATGATGCTGATGATCGTGAGATGATGATGCTGATGATCATATATTGTGAGGATCCAGATGATGATATTGTTGTAGCTGTTCAAGTGCTACAGAAGATAAAGACTCAATACTGAAGATGTCGATGTTCCAGTATTCAAGATGTTCTAGTAACTGCTTGAGTTACTAATGATGTTGAGAAAGCTTCCAATGATTTATAGATGTATCATGTATGATGTTGATGACTCCTTGCTCGTGCAGATACTGTTATAATATCCTTCTCGTTAAGGGGGAGTGTTGAAATATTGTAACTTCAAAGAATATTATATTTGTATATTATTTATTCCGGAGATGTTCCATACCTCCGATGTGATTATACTATAAATCCGGAGATGTTTATTCCTCCGATTTGGTTGTGGTAACTAGGGTTATTAGACCCACCATGTGGGGGTCGGCCCAATCAGTTATAATGGGGTATTTAACCTAATGGTTAAATACGAGCCTACATGTACTTGTGTAAAATACATATCAGAGTAGTGTATAAATAGAGGAGGTGTGTTCCTCATTATACACACACACTCACTTGAGGATAGCTCACTTGTGGAGGAGAGGTCTGCTATTGTGGAGAAGGAGATCATGTCTCAGGGTTTCATCTTTGGTATATTGCTGGTCATCTATATTGAGGAAGCTTTGCTGGGTTTTCTACCCCATGAGGGTTTCCCAGGATAAATCTCTGTCTCTTGTGTTTATGCTGTGCTTGTTGTTTCTTCAGTGATCCTGTATATGCTATTATTGTGAAATGGAATGCAATGCTGCTATTTTCTATCTTAGCATATTGAATTTTAACACGGACAGCTTCACACAACTCTGGTTATCACAGAAGATACCAGTAGCCTCCAACGGGAGATCAAATAACTCTGACAGTAGCTTCCGTAGCCATACTGCCTCACAACTAGCTGAGCAGGCTGCAACATACTCTGCCTCAGCTGTACTCAGTGCTACGCAGGACTGCTTCCTTCTAAACCAAGAGATCACACCTGATCCCATACTGAAGCAGCACCCAGATGTGCTCTTCCTATCTGCAGCACTTCCAGCCCAATCTGAATCAACATAACCCTGTAGGTTAAACTTTTGATTTGCTTCATACTTGAGCCCATAATCCATTGTACCCTTCAGGTACCTCAGAACATGCTTTACAGCAACTAGGTGAACACTCCTCGGATCCGTCAGGAACTGGCTCAATGCGTTCACAGCAAAGCAAATGTCTGGTCTCGTGTTCGTTAGGTACATCAAGGACCCAATCATCTGACGATACATAGTGATATCAACCGGCTCAGATGAAGCATCACATAGAAGCTTCAGATTCGATGCCATAGGTGTGGCCATGGCCTTGCAATCCATCATCCCAAATCTCTTCAAGATATCTACTGTGTACTTCCCTTGACCAAGGAAGATCCCACCTACACTCTGCCACACCTCCATACCTAGGAAATAGTGCATCATTCCCAAATCTTTCATGTCGAATTCAGCTGCAAGCTTCGTTTTAGTATCTGCAATCAGTCTGTCATCTCCTGTCACAAATAGGTCATCCACATACAGTAGTAGAATCACAGGATTCCCTTCCTCAACCTTGTAGTAAAGGTTGGAATCCGCTTTACTCTTGGTAAAGCCCAAAATAGATAGGAAACTGTCCATCCTACCATCCCAGGTTCTGGGAGCTTGCTTCAAGCCATATAAGGCTTTCTTCAATCTGCATACATATGATTCCTTGTCATGTATTTCAAAACCGAGTGGCTGTTCCACATATACTTCCTCTTCTACTACACCATTCAGGAAAGCAGTCTTGACATCCATCTGGTGTATTTTCCATTTCATTGCTGCAGCTAGGGCAAGCACTGTTCTGATGGAAGTATACCTGGCTACAGGTGCAAAGGTTTCTTCATAATCTATTCCTTCTTTTTGAGAGAAACCACGAGCTACGAATCTTGCTTTGTATTTTTCCACACTGCCATCTGCAGCATGCTTGATTTTGTAGATCCACTTGGAAGTCACAACAGACTTCTCTTTAGGTCTTGGGACAACATCCCAAACATCATTCTTCATTATTGATTGGTATTCCTCAACCATAGCATCCTTCCATTCTTTCTTTTCTGCTGCCTCTTCATAACTGGAAGGCTCTTTGTTCATAATGTCACAGAGTAAGGCAACATAACTGGTGTGTGATCTGGTTCTCTTCTTTGCTCTGTGTTCTTCTTCTGGAATGCCAAATCTTTCTGCATCATGAATGAGCTCTCTAGCCCATACAGGTTTCCTCTTGTGAGAGTTATCCTCACGGGGTGGATCTACAGGTTCTTGTGGATCTTCAAACTCACGAACAACTTCTGGAACTGCTTCAGTCATGGTAGTGTCCTGAAATCTTGTTTCCTTAGGTTCTTCATAAACTTCGGTAGGTGCCTTCCTTGATTTGATGAATGCTGAGTTTTCATCAAATGTTACATCCCTGCTGACATCAATCTTCTTGAATCCTGGAAAGTATATTCTGTAAGCCTTCGAGCTTTCACTATAACCCACAAAGATGCCCTTCTTTCCTGAAGGATCTAGTTTAGTCCTCTTCTCTTTTGGGACATGAGTATATACTGGACAACCAAATATCCTGAGATGGCTGACTTCAGGTTTCTTACCAGAAAAGACCTCTTCTGGTGTCTTGTTGTCCAATATCTTGTGGGGTGTTCTGTTCTGCACATATACAGCTGTTCTAGCTGCTTCTGCCCATAGATGCATAGGAAGATCTTGGTCATGCAACATTGCCCTTGCTACTTCCATGATAGTTCTGTTCTTCCTTTCTGCAACCCCATTCTGTTGAGGATTATAAGGAGCAGTCAACTCCCTCTTAATCCCTGAATCACTGCAAAGCTTCTTGAAGTCATTTGAGGTGAATTCTCCACCATTGTCGGATCTGAATGTTTTGATCTTCTTGTCAGTTTGATTTTCCATCAAGGTTTTGAATTCCTTGAATTTATCAAGCACTTCATCTTTGCCCTTCAAGAAGTATACCCAAGTCTTCCTGGAGAAGTCATCAGTAAATGATACATAGTAAACATACCCACTTAGGGAACTGGATGACATGGGGCCACATACATCTGAGTGGATGATTTCTAGAATGTCTTTTGCCTTGCTTTCACTGCTTGGGAAAGCCTTCTTAGTGTTCTTTCCTTTTGCACATCCTTTGCAAACACCTTCATGTTTGGTCTTGATTTCAGGAAGACCCTCTACTGCCTTGCTTGCAATTGGAAGTGCCCTATAGTGCATATGAGCAAGTCTTCTATGCCAAAGTTCACTTGGCTCCATGGATTCATGTACCATGGCATGTTCAGGTTGTCCCTTCAATTTATACAAGCCTCCCTCTTGCTCTCCAATCACTACTGCATCATCTATGTTCTTTCCCTTTGGCCACATTAGGACTTGGCCATCCACAAATGCAACCCTCATACCTTTTGCATCCAATGCAGAGATGGAGAGTAAGTTCTTCTTGAGTCCAGGTACGTACAGTACTTCTTTCATCTTCAATGATTTTCCAGAATCTAGGTTGTAGGATGCTTCACCACTTCCTTTGATTGGATATTGATAATCATCCCCAAGTTTCACCTTATGGGGTGATTCATGTTCAGAAAGGTTCACAAAAGATTCCTTGAACCCAGTCATGTGTTTGGAGGCCCCACTATCAATCAACCAATCATTACAACCATGAGAAATAGTACCTGTGAGAGCAGAGATCAGAACATACTCTTCTTCACTTGATGAGTCATCATCACTATCACTTTCTGCCCTAGCCTTCTTCTTTGGAGGTTCATCATCTTCGGCAGCATGAGCACGAAACCTTCTTTTGCTGCCCTTCTTCTTCTTACTGGAGTTGTTGTTATTATCCCTTTTGTTCTTGGGACAATCTGAAGCAAACTGACCCTTCTCATTGCATGTGAAGCATCTTAGGTCTTTCTTGTTCTTTTTATAGGATCTATTGTGGCGAGAGTGATCCTTCTTGGCTTTGCTTCTTTTGGTGTGAGTTGCAAGAGCTTGATCTTCACCTCCCATCTTTTCTTCACGAGCTATAAGTCTAGCTTCTTCTTGAGAGCATTCTTCCCGAAGTCTACTGAATGAGATCAACTTCTTCCTTGCACAAATTCCTTGAATAAAGGAATCCCATGACCTAGGTAGGCCATTTAGAGTGGTCATCACCACTTCACTATTCTCCACCATTTCATCTACTGCTTCTAATTGTTCCTTGATCTGGGAGACCCTTGAAAAGTAAGATTGAATGGTTTCTCCATTCTGAAACTTCACTGCTTTCAATTGGTTCCACAGGGTCATCTTCCGATTTATGTTATTTCCTTCAAATAGCTTGGTCAAGGATTCAAACATCTGTTTGGGTGTCTTAAGAGAAGACACATGAGGAATGAGATGGTCTTTGATAGAATCAGCAATGATTCTCTTTGCCTTGACCAAGTTCTTCTTGTGCAATGTCTTGGCTTCTTCATCCTCTGGGATAGGGATGTCTTCTTTCACATATGAGTCCAACTCATTCTCTTCCAGGATTAACCCAATCCTATACTTCCAGGATCGGAAGTTATCAGCCCCTTCAAGCTTATCCTCAAGCTTAGTGTGGAGAGACATCTTTAAGAGTACTTCAAATGGAAATAGAAAAGATTTAGGACTTACCACTTGAAGTGCTGAAAACTGGATCTGGTCTCGGATTAGGGTTTGTCAGAGAAACCCTAAAAATTCAAAATGTGAATTTCAAAATTCCGAAAGGATAGAAAGATGCGCCTTGGAGAGCTGATCAGCCTAGTACATTCAGAATTTGAGATCAGCAAGGTCTTGCCCTTCAAAATTGCCTTTTTGTCCTCCCAGGTTCACTAGGGAGAGCCCTGAATTAGGGTTTGAGTTTCCCGGAGATCTACCCAGCCAAAAATCTCGATCCAAAGCTCAAACCTTCGATTTTTGCAAGGAGATTCTAGCTGTGCCTTCAGTTTCCAGAAATTCCTATTTTTGTGGAAACCCTAATTTTTAGGGCCAAATCTGAAAATGCTCGGAACTGAATTCTGATTGGACAGATAGATGCGCCTTGATGAGTAGATCCAATCTACTATACTGAATTTCAAAAATCTGTGGAGAGAAACCCAATAAACAAGGAATACAAGCTTCCGTCACTGCAAAATGTCTTCTTCTCAGTTAAGCTCTGATACCATGTTAAATTTTTAGTATTAAATCACAATACTATAGGATCTTTGCTGAGAGAATAACATCTACAGTATATCAATGCATGACAATCATAATATGACAAGCATCACAAGCATCACAAGAATCAAAAGCATAGAGACAAGAGACACAGAGTTTCCGTGGGGAAAACCCTAAGGTGAAAAACCCCACAACTTCCTCAGAGATAGAGAGAGCAATGGCTCAACCAAAATACAACCAAATAACACTGAGATAGTCTCCTAGCAGATGATCCTCCTCCTCCTCACTAGTGCGCCACTTTTCAGAGAGAGAGATAGTTACTTTTCCGAGTGAGTAAAATAGAGATCTCCTATCTCTATTTATACTCACCTTTTTTCCCAGTGACCTACTGGGGCCGACTTGTCTACTTTGATACACCCACATTATATTATATATTAATCAGGGCCGACCCCATAAGGTGGTCTAATAACCCATCGGCAAGTACACACACTTGCGACACTTGTCAATCCACATGACGACACTTCCTTATAGAGGAATAACACATCTCTTATAAGGGTACAATAAATATATATATAATATACAGATGAAATACATTCCGAAGTTACATATACATCAACATCTTCAAATAGTTAAAATATTGTAGAGGTAAAACACATAGATAATACTTATCTTTAAGATGAAATCACCATGCAACTGGCTATGGACTGCAATGTTCCAACCCAACCATAGGTCTTTGCCTAGCCTATATTCTTTCAGCACTCAGAGTCCAAACCCAAGCTAGGGCTATGTATCCACTAAGGAGGAACTAATCAGATTCACTCACAGCCTTAGGAACATTCATTCAGGGTCATCCAACACACAACTGGCTATGTTAAGAAAGTGGGGATACATGGAAGGATTTTTCTAAGCCAATGAGCTCAACCATAGAGATATAGGAATATCCAATTGGCTTCAGATAGTCCATGTACCCCCATCACCTCCACTCTCAACCTAAGTAAGGTCCCCTTCTCTACTACACAGTCCCTTAGGCACCCCTTCCCTCAGTGCTGACCTGGGAAGGTATGGCTGGTACCAACTTCTAAACCAAGGATAAATGAGCCTTCACTAGCTCTACCATGAAATATGACCCCCTAGTCTCTCTCCCACTATGATCCATTCTTGGATCTCCTTAGGGTTGCAACCAAATGGCTATGTCCCATTGCTGACCTTTAGGGCTATCAAAACTAGGTTTCCCCATGAATTTCAGGACTCTTCCCACTCTCAAATTCGCCCCAAGGTTCGGCTATATGGATCCCCCATTAGATTTCACTATCCACACAAATTTCTAGGTGTTTTTGGCACTGCAAAATGTGGCTTCCTTTAGATTCACGATTTTTGGTTTTTTCATAGCTGGGAATGTGTAATGGATGAAAACTCATGCTTGGATGATCAACCATGGGATGGGAATGAGGGAAAACGTCCTCCCATGAGGTGGAGTGACTTCTGGGTCAAGCAAACAGATCCCATACTCTGCCATACGAATTTATGGGCTGCCCCATACCCCATCAACCTCATGGACTGATTTCTGAAGTACTTCCTTACAATAGAACTAAATGACAGCAAGGAAAGTCAAAGTGGGTTCTCAATGTGAGATTTGGTAGCATAAGGTTCAATCCCACAACCCTCTCACCTCTCCCTAGTGGATACACATAGCCCCCTCATTTTAGTTTCATCCATAGTGAGCTCCTTGGTATTTTATTTGCATTAAAATTATTTACATGCTTTTACAATTTCCCCATGGCTTACTAACACATGGATAACACAATATAAAATAATATCCCTTTAAAGATGAGCATTCACTAGTGGGGCCTTGGCCTTGAGCTCTGCGCTAGGAATCATACATCACATATGTACGATATTTACATATCGAGTTGATACATTCTAAGGGAAAAAATGAGGGTATTACACCTATGCTCTTTTATACTTTTGAGGAGAGTAGTTAGGAAGTTAGGAGAAGTTATTCATGGGTTTTGCAAGTTTGGGGAACGGTCTTATACCAAAACTAACTCATGGAATAGCTTAATTTTATTTTTTACCCTCTTGCGTAAACATGCACGTGCTGACATAGTTAGGTCGCGTATACGAGAGCTATCCATGTATAGGTCGCGTATTTGTTGAGAAATAGAGTTTTAAAAAGGATTTCTCAAAATAATAGTTTATCCACAATGGCACAAGGGAAAAGTGATTTTCGCAACGAAGAACAAGGATAAGATCAAACACTATAATTTCTTGGGATAAACTGTGGCAAAAGATGCTATAACAATCTCCTCTTATAGATACTAGTTCCTTAGAAGTGGCTCTAAGGTGTGCACAAATTTATGCAACCATTGTTGTACTGAAGAAAACTATATCATCTAATGCCTCTTGCAATGATCCACATTTCTAAGTGAGGCTAAATTCCCACCAAATAATAGACATGAATCAATAGGGTTAAACTTGTCATCTATTGGTAGAGCCCTTAGTTCTAGCAAAAACGGTATGTACAATTCCTCTACCATCACTTCCCATGACTGTAAAACTGTCTTATGTGTTTCCCACTATTGTGTAGATATGTTTTTGAAAGAAATATGTAGTTCTACAATTCTTCATGTGGACATCGTCTAAATTTTCATTTAATCCACAAAATCATGTGCATTGGTCATGCCATTATAATTTTACATGTTCTTAAGTTCGATGCCAATCTACCTACATATTAGCAGTAGTGTGGAAATTTAGGTGGACTATTCTTAGTCTCCATTATGCCTTTAATTAAAGGAATATTCTAACTATATTGAAAAGGAAAAGACATTACACTAACTTATCTCTCCATCTACCTTGGGATTAATGTAATCCTCTTAGTGCCCTATGATAAGGTTATAGAATTGATCTAGATATCCCTCATCCAAAAAATCCTCCACTAGTTCTATAAATTTGTTTCCTAGTGTGGGGTTCAATCAAGTTAAATTATTTTACATCCTTCTTTTTCAAATAACATCTACCTTTTCTTTAAGTTTAGGATAACATCATTATCAAAATCCTAATAAATCTATTAGAAAAATAAGATCACAGAGCAATAACAATAAACAAGATGCAAATATAAATCACATAAACACAATACAAGAGAGGCACCAATATACATGGTTCACTCAATATGGGCTACCTCCATGGATAAATTGCTAGTCTTTTTATTATTATACCATCCAACAAATGAAGGGATATAACCTACAACACATCCACTACAACTTCCTCTTCACTCTCTCACAGTGTCTCTTACACAATCACAAAGATCTTTACAATACTACGATACACAACCATATTACAATGTATTCCTTTTAAGGTGGAATTACCACGGGAAAATACCATGGGATACTCAATACCATGGCCCTGTAAATTGTTTTCCAACAAACAACCCAAAAAATTACACTTAGACACATATTACCATGTCATCATCACTCATTGGCATACCCATGGGCTCCCAGTATTATGGCCATTATGGCATTTTTGGTGTTTCATGTTGCACATTCATGAGCTTAATGCTCCATCCATACTGCACAAGTTATGTTACTTTTCCACCGTTCATCGTCCCTCAAGGATATTACCATGAGTTTCATATCCCTCTATCAGTTCCATATGGTATCATATATTCATTGATTCATGCAGTCATTGATTGGACACTTATATCCTTTCCTTTCCTTCGTATTCATCTGAAATGGCCACCCACCATGGAAACCATTATATAATGATGTTTTTTAGCACCCCCTTCTATTAGATGGTCACACATCTTGGAGTCCATTACATTTGATTACTCTTTTGTACTCTTCAATGTCCATATATCAAGGAAACCATTCAAAATAGTGCTCCTTAGCACTCCTACAGATCGTGTATAGTCTTATTTTTTGGCAGCACCCCTGGTCACCTTTGTTTAGAGAATTATGTGATTAGTTACACATGGATTCATACTGATGCCATTCTCCCTTAGATTCGACATCAATCACCCCCACTCTATGAGTCCCCCTCATTGTAGTTATGTTCCTTGGTACTCCAGTTGTATCTCTCCCTTGATATTGTCACGAGTCCCACAAATGCTGCTAGGTAAGCCATGCATTCATGCTATGAAAAAAGGAATTTTGATCCCCCCACTTAGTTACCCTTGTACCCCCATTTTAGTGTCTTTGTCCCTTGTCCATACCTATCCATTCCTTGGTCATATCCTTCATGCTCCCTTTAAGGAAACATAATTTACTTGGTAGTGGCAGATCTCCCTTTTTTGACATCAACACATCCATTCCATGGGATAGACCTAGAGGAACCCTATACCTTGGTCCCATAATTCTCGTTGATGGGTTCCCTTGGACCTATTAAGGGGAAATATTAGTGCCCCTTAGCTTGGTTGTTTCTAAAATGCTTGACTTTATCTCAAGACTGCATCATTGATATTCTTATAGGTTGATGGTTCTCTCATTCATTTAGTCAAAGACCCTAGATAACCTTGACTCTAGTCATTTGGTGGATCTCTTCAGATTCCCTTTAGTCATATGATTATTGTAGTATTTGGGTTGCATTGGCAACGGTGTTTGGAAGCCCTCCATTTACTTGCTTCCTATGGTATATGGTTCCAGATGCAGTTCCCTAGAATTGTTTTATTCAAATATTGAGTTGTCTTAGTCACCTATGAGGAGTGACTTTCCTATATCCTCCTTCTAGATATTGGGCCCCTTCAGTTTCAGTAGGGCACAAGCTATTGTGATTCAACATTCCATTTAGATTCCATTGTTCTGACATGTATTCTTCATATGATGCATGGTCATACCATGATTATGTATCCATTGTATCTTCGACGTGGTTCCCTCATTGAACCTCATTATATATCCATTATATTTTCATATTGGGTCCCTCATTGGCCCTCAGGATGTATTGTATCCAATATTTATCCATGTATTGATCAAGATCCTTTTGTTCTAGATCCTATTTCATATTGATATAGTGTTATGAGTATGGGAATCTCCTTTTGCAAGATATTATACAAAAGAAAGGAAAACGACCATAGAGGAACCTATAGAGACTTATGGGAGGAAGGCAATTAATTTTACCTTAGTAATTGACAATTTTGGGAAGTGCGCTGCTTATGGAGAAGGATGGTGATTCCATTCTCTTTTGCAGCTAAGTAACTTATCTTTCTATTCACTTATAGTATATTGCTCCTTTTTTTATATCATTCGATGTGGAGGAGGAAGACCCTGTGTAAGGGGAATGAACTCCAATTCTTTTGTTTATATGTTTTGCGAGTAAACTAGAAACATAATCCTTTGCATCTCTTGGTTGGATATATATCTTGGTATTCAACCTGAGAGCTATGAACTCATTATCATTAAATTTTATGTTAGTTTTTTATATATATGATTATCCTTAATGGTGAGAGAGGAGAAGCGGTCCTCTAAATTCTTATGTATATATATGATAACTGTAAATCGCCTTGGCGATTGGAGAGAGGTTAGGCTATCCTCTGTGTATATCTGTGTTGACTGCAAATTACCAGAGAGATCACGCCCCTATGTGAAGGCACCTGTCTTTTATTTTCGTTTTGTGTTTCCTGTACGAGAAAGATGGCATCCCTCAGCAAGGTCAACTATCCATCTTAATGGTTATAGAAGCCTTCCTGAGAAAGGAGGTGTCTCTCTTTGAAAACAAGAGTCTGATGATTACTAGTAAAGTATTAATTATGTAGTAAGGAGGAACGATGTACTGCCTCTATGCCTCGGCAGCTATAGGTGAATGTATTTAACCGTATTTATTACACGAGATTAGTATGAGAAGAATATTAACGTTACCCTAAAATTAGTATCTCTAAGCTACATGTGTTCCTTGAGAGGCGAGAGTTATGACTTCTTTATCAAGAGTCATGTGCATAGGGAGACAAGTACATTAAATCAAGCTTTGCACCATATGGAAGTGAGCCGAGTTATTTCTCCATGATTTTAAGTCCAATATTGATATATTATTAGTTGAGAACTTGTTAAGGAAACATGATTATTTAATTATGAAATCAATCTTTCTAATTTTTTTCAGCGTAAAAAAGCATATTATTGGTATTCATATGAATCAAATAGTACAATATGATTAAGTCAATAAAACTTATGTTCACAAAATTTACTTCATCTCCGTTCTTAACAAAACATGCATATAACCAATTCCCTTCCCATAAATAAAATCAAAGACATATATAAGTTACAACATATGATTAATATTAAAAATTTTGTACTGATCCCATATTTGTAACCTATGTGTTTTGTAATTCCTCCCAAAAGATAACTCCTTCCTTTCCATCCGATGCTTGCTTCGACAGTTTCTCCACTATTGTGTTGTGCTGACGATATATATGATCAAAAGTTACATCACTGAATAATTGTATCTCAGCTCTAGTTATTTGACACCAATGTTAAAGGGATATAACATTGAGTTTGTATTCTCCAGAAGCCCATTTAATAGTCACTCTAGAGTCTCCAAACATTGTGATCTCATGAAGACCAAAAGATTTTGCCACTTTTAAAACACACCACAGAGTAAGAAGTTCAGATTTCATGTTTGTGCCAGTACCACAATTCATCCTCAAATTGAACCAATGATCCTTGTTAATAAAAATTACTCCACCCGATGCACATAGACCATTTGTTTCTGCACCAACCTTTCTAATTATAAACACATTCATGTCAATGAAGACCAAACATTTTGGTTTAGAAGTGGCAGTAAAATTGTTCTTCAGTTAATGAGAAGATAACACAATAAAAGATTGTGGTTATGCTTTGCCACCTTAGTGGATTCGTTGCCTAGCTCATGGGTGACCTCTCGGTGGGAAAACATACACCGAACAAAGTGTCAGATGGTTGGGTGGAATGTTGTAGTCAAGCCTTCAATCGCACTCTGTCAACCTCCTTTCAGATAAGTGATTTATTGATGTTAAGTATGATTACTCGTCAATTTTTATAATTGAAATATGATGAATGTGTTATGTTATGTAACGGTAAATTATGTGAATTAATGTGCCTTATTGGTTGGGGGTGTAATGGTAATGATTAAAGGCTAGCCTATTATTTATATCGTCGTGGTAATAAGTAGGGGCAATGGCCTGGTGTTAAATGTTTAGATATTATGCAATTCATAATGTATATTTATGACTTTAAGAGATAATTATTTCATGCCCAAAGTGGATACAGTAATGGTAAAAGAATGTTATATCTACTAGAGTTTTAAATGCCCTTCACACCAGTCATTAGTTAATAAAATTGTAGTCAAATTATGTTATTATGTGTCGCAAACATAAATAAAATAATAAATATATATAAACTAACAATTAATTATAATTATAAGAGGACACGACTCCTCTCAAATGGTGCCTAACGATATATAAAAAAGGCCCTCAATGTAATACTATTCATCACATTCAATTATTATTCAATATGTATTATTTATGAAAATGGATCTCTTCTTTATCCGTATAGGAATTCTCCATAACACTAGGATTCGGTGTTACATTGGTATCAGAGCGGTCGCTCCTCCCCTGAGCCCAGATTCGTCTCTTTCTTCTCAACACTCGCCTCTATGCCCTCCATGATCACAGCCACCCTCTTGTGCCCTCCCATCATGCTCTCTGTTCACTCCTCCCAGCCCTCTGCACCCCATCTCTTCACTTCTCCCTCTCGGCTTTCCTCCCTCCGCTATCTTCCTTCTCTCCGCCCCCACTCCTGTTCCTCTGCTCCCGCATGTGCCTCTTCATCCCTACACACCTCCCCACTTTCTTGCTCCACGTAGCTCATTGCTGCTCCACCGCATCCCCCACATCTCTCCGCCAGCGCCTATCCATCTCCATACGCCTATGCCTCCTCTCCCTTCCTTTCTGCGCTAAACACGTCCTCCACTCGCGTTTTTTACCATCGCCCAACTCATCCCTCCCTGCATTCACCTTTGCCTCCGTCTTCCTCCTACGCATTCCCTCCCTCCTATGCTCTTCATCCTCCCTTCCCGCACATGCTGCCACCCCCGCTCCCGCCCTCGTCACTCCCCTCCATTGTGCTGCATCCTCCACGTCTGATTCTCCTGCGCCCTCCATTTCGCTATGCTTCCCTCTCCCATCCTCCACGCAGCCTGCCCGCCTTCTCTTCCCCCATCCTCCTCCTTCCCTCTCTCCTCCTTCACGCTATTGTCACTTATTTCCAACACCCCCGCCACCAACTCGGCCCACCCCCCCGGATCCCTTCCGCCGCCTCCTTCTCTCCATGTGAGCCTACGCACAAAACACCAAAGAAAAAAAACGGTAGAAAATTTATATATATATATATATATTTATTATAATAATTTTATTAAATTAAATTTTAATAATAACAATAATATACATATTATTATTATTATTATATTTCTGATTTTTTAACTTTTCTCCAAGTTAATTCTAATCATTATTATTATTAATAATTATTAATAATAATTAATAATTAACTTCAACCTTTGCATTAGCCATGAATTCATTTAAAGAAGAATTGGATGAGATCTCCAATCGATTTCATAGGAAAGTGGATGAAATGTTTGATTGTATGGAACAATCAGTTGTAAAATCTACTCAAAAGGCTATTGAAGACACCTTCAATAAAATAAGACAACAAAGGAAACCAAAGGCCTCTCAAGACAAGGACTCTGAAACTAAATCTAAATATGATTTTCAAAGCCTGGAAGAAAAACCAGATAAAGAACATAAAAATGATAGAGAGGATGATATAGAAAATCATTATGGAAACCAAGATGAGATTAATAATATTAATCAAGATAATAAACAATACAATGATACTGAATCTCATAGTGATGACGAAAATAACAATGATATATATGATAAAGATGGAGATGATATTGACCAAGTTTGCGAGAAGAGCCAATCCAGTGTTGCTGACAATAACAATTATCAATGCAACAAGAAGGAATGGATCCCATAGTGTGCAAAAGAAATCAAATTAGAGAAATAAAATGTTTCAGATTTAAACTATATCTTGACTATCCTCTCACCTCAAAACAACATCAGTGAGAAAAACTATAAGATTAATCAGACACAAGATAATATTGGCATCAAGTATGTCAAGTCTATCCAGTTGATGACAATAAGAGTTAAGATCGATAACCAAGCAATCGGTAAAAGCATAAATGAAACATTACCAAATATAGATTTAATACAAATTATGAAGCAAAAGAAACAAAAGCAAGTAATGGTCGTAATCAAACCTGCATGTCTCAAGTCATCATTTCGACATAGAGCTAGAATAAAATAAAAACGACATCAGCAAACTAAGCTTTGAGGACAAAGCTTCCCTTAAGGGAAAGGCAATGTCACAAACATAAATAAAATAATAAATATATACAACTAACAATTAATTAATAATAATTATAATTATAAGAGGACACGAATCCTCTCAAATGGTGGCTAAAATATATATAAAAAAGGCCCTCAATGTAATATTATTCATCACATTCAATTATTATTCAATATGTATTATTTATGAAGATGGATCTTTTCTTTATTCGGATATCGGATTCGGTGTTACAATATGGGTGTCATATGTTGATGAGTTTTACTTAATTCATATTACTCTCACATGATGGTTGAGTTAAGGTGATTATGTTGAATGGAGTTAGTGGATTTTTTTATTTTATGTAATGAGCTAATAATGACATTAAGTAATCAAATCCCTTAAAGTTGAGTAGTTAAGATTAAATGGTGAAAAGATAAAGATAATGTTAATGGTCTTTGAATATCCAACTTTATCCTCATAAATTGCATGAAGTTGGTGTGAGTCTTGACTAAACATTATCACTATGTGGAGAGTTTGTGAAGAATCATAAAAGTAAATAATTACATTCCCTACAGACTCTAGGTGACATAGTACTATTGAATACAACTATATGAACATTGCAAACCTTATGTAAACTACATTAAATGAAATGAAATACAAATATTATTGATGAAGACTATACTATCATAGAATAAAACAATAAACTAGTTATATTGGTTACATACGCTATTGCTGGGATAGAATTGTTATAGGGTAGCCATGCTTTTAAGGTCTAAATGATTTACATGTTTTCCTATCTATGAATATTAGCAGTGGCATTGAAGCTTGAATATGATGTTATGTATTCTTATGGATAACATTTTGGTTTGATTCGATGAAGTTAAAATAATTTTTTTTATCCCACTTCATAAAATCGTAATTAGGATTTTGGGCCCATTACAAAAACACTTGAAGCTTCCTAGTTCCTCATAACTGTAGAAGAGGATAGCCACACTACTTTCCCAACTTCACCCCCCAGCTGGACCACCACCATAGACAAATAAACTCAACAATATCTGAATGCAACACTCTTCCCAAGAGTTTGTAATAAATCAAAATATGGACTTTCAAATAGAGAGTACTTAGCAGCTTTCCCTCAACATAAAAATAATCTCTCTCTATGCACCACACAACATCCTGTGTCTTCTCGGTGCACAAATATATAATTTGTTTCTCAAGTTTTGTGCCATCTCAAGCAAATATCTTGATCCCTATAATTGTGGATTTGGTTGGTTTGCTGATCCTTTGGCTTGGATTTGATTGATATCAAATATATTGCTTGTTGTCCACTTGTTCATTGTCTCATGATAGTGTCCGCTCTTTCAACTGGTGGCTCCAAGTGTCTCTTTTTATTAATAATAGAATAATATTTCTTGTTCATAAAATTCACCCACATAATGTGAGTATTTTGCCTCATAGAGTTATATAACTCTTTTACAAAATAAATGTTTGGAGAATATTTCTCAAATAAAAATACTTAATAAAAAATAACTCAAAAGTCTTGGGGGTGTTACAATAGTTGCTATCAAGACCAAAGTAGGATTTCCACCCTCCATTAATCCTGTTTTCAATGCTATAGTTCCAGTTGAGTTTGTGATGGAAGTCAATTTTGAGATATTTATAAGAATTCACTTCCTCTAGGTTTCTATTGTCATACACCAAATTATCGTAATTTCCCTTATTGGATTTGATAATCATGACTTTTTTTTTGTCGGTGGCAATAGTCATGCCCATATTGGAGCAAAAGTCCTTGAGAATTCTTAATTGCTTCTCCATATCATAGGGGCACCTTTCCATAAGAACGATATCACCAACATAGAGAAGAAGCGTGATGACTATTCCTAATGTTTAAAATTAATAGTAACATTAGGAAACAATAATGTTTCTTAATACGAACATTAATATTAATATTACAAAAAATTAATATTAAAAATAACTTCAATATTAATATTAACACTAATCCTAATGTTTTTTTTTGTAAGCTACATAGAAAATTATATTAAAATACAAAAATAAGTACATGCACAGAAAGTCTGAGAGCCCAGATAGGTTGCTCTCTAAACCATAACAACCAGTACATTATCCTAATGCCCATGGCTAAATGAAATCCTAAAGCTAGAGGTATGTTGAGCCAATAAAGTCTGGAATTATTACAAAGGGCCTGAGTAGACATTTAGTAAAAAAAAATGTTAGAAATACCAAAACTGTAAAGATTATCCAAAATGCTACCTGTCATATGGAAAAAATAACATGCGTTGATCAACATGCTACCAAAAAACAGACCTGCAAAAAAATAAAAGGGGTCGTCTAACCCACTCAGACTTGCATACCATATCTGCTTTGTCCAGAAGCTCCTTGATGATTGGGTAGCAGTAGTCTCCGGAGATGGAAGTATCAGCAAGAATGGATTTGGTAGGAAGAGGAGACGTTTTCATGAAAATGGAGAGATTCACCATAACTTTTCCATCAATATTCTTGCACTTGAATCCACTGGTCGAGCCTATATTGGTTTTATCGATCAATTTTTGAATGTTATCGAGCTGAGGTCCCTACTGTATTGAAGGCCTGGAAACATGAGAAGCAGCTGTAGAAGAAGATGAATGTAGTGTTGGAGCAGGAGTAGGGGATGGAGAGGGGGTAGGCGAATTGCCCTGCGAGAAATTATGAGCTTGAAGGAGGAGTCGGGACAAGTAATTTTTTACCATCCAGTAATGTCTTCTTCTTACCCTGTCTCTTTGACCAGTAAGCTACTGGATGACCAATTCTTCCTCCCAATTGTCCATAATAGTTCTCGGGTGGTAAGGGATGGAGTTATTGTAACCATTATACACTAATTATCTACGACCTCATCGGTCATGGCGTCCTCTTCCTCTTCCACCCCAACGTGGAACAACATGAATGCGACGATCCATAACACAAATTTTACTTGTTATGATGCTCAATTGAGGTCTTGGAGGATCCCACACAATCCATCGGTGTTGGGTGCCCAAAATGAAGCCAAATTCTAATGGTGAAAGATCGCCCCCAGCGCAAGAAAATATTCCTATAATTCTCAGAAAGGAAAGTAGAGCTACCTTACTGAAATATGGGGAATAAAAACTGGAATTTACGTTGTTAATAGGAGGGTATCCGGCCTTCCTCAAGGCCATAATCTACATAAGGCCTTCATCATTATCCTACTACCTTCCACAGATCATCGGAACGCAGAGAGGACCAACAGTAATAAAGAGCCAACATTGGAGCCTGGAGCTCTTAAATGAGCTAGGTGAGACACTCTTAAATGAGCTAGGTGAGAGTTTCAAGAATCAACTGCGTGGAGGGTGGCTAAGGCCTCCACGTCGATTTTCTCGTTCGTCACAAAATCACCTGCAAACAGGGAGTGGTAGCTTGTTTGAGCAAGAGAAAGACATTCCCTTTTGAGAGTGGATTCAGGAAGCCGGGTGAGACTTAGATCATTGAAGGAATGAAACACTACACCTTCATTGGCGAGTCGATGAACTACAGTGTTGTATTTTTTTTTGATGTGTTGAAAGGTAGTGGCTTCCAACATAGGAAGGAAATCAACTATTAGATATAATACATAGTTGAGTCTCAAGCTTGGTGAAATATTGCTGACTTGGGAGCCATTTTGAATTTTCTTGGCTAGAGACACAATGAGTTGAGAGTCCCCTTCAATCACTAGAGGAAGAAGGGACCACTTCATTGAAATATGCACTCCATATATGAGAGCATCCAATTCCGCTGCATTGTTGTTGTCATGGCCTAGATTCCAAAAATAGAGACAGATGATCCTACCTAAGTTGCCTCTAAAAATTCCCCTACATCCAACCGGCCCAGGATTTCCTTTCGATGCCCCATCAAAATTTAGTTTATAGAATCCTATGGGTGGACAAGTCCATTGATCCGGGCTTGTGGTCAAAGAAGCTCTAGGAATAAGATTAACATGGTGAGGTTCGGGGGTTATATCCCAATTGTGCATTATTGCCGACTAAAAAGGATTGGCTTTATAGTCTTGATCTACCCAGGGGCTGAGATGGAGCGTTTCTAAAATATGGTTTCTGCAGGTAACCCAAACTGCCTCATCTGTTTTGGCTTTGTCTTCAAAGATTCTTTGATTGTGCTCCTTCAAAATTTCCCGGATAACAAAACTCGGGATGAGCACCCATAGGCGATAGAGAATGATGTTTTGGAAGGGTTTGTCATTCTAGTTTTTAATGGTTTCACTTGTATTATTGTGAACCCGATTCGTTCTTTTGCACAGATTGGCTATTTTGTCCCAAAGAATGCTAGAGAAGGGGTAGGAATACAACAAGTGATTCATAGTCTCCTCCTAATTATGCTAGAGCACACATTTTGATGGGCCACACATTCCTCTTTTGATGAGGTTGTACCAAGTTAAGAATCATTTGTGGAGGAATAACCATAAAAATATTGAAACTTTTGGCCATGTTTTCATATTCCAGATTTTTTCCCATATGGGATCTCTTTTCTCTCTATTGTGAGTGGTGTACAGCTGGTAGGATTCTTTGACCGTGAACGAGCCAACCGGTTTGTGGCCCCAACTAATGATGTTAGGTTCCAGTTGGCATCTGATTTTTCAATTTTGTAACTCCTATCAAATTCTATTTGTGTCATCATTATGCATGGGTATCTCCCAGTCCGTAGGATGCTTCCACACTCTGAAGTCATGCTCATCATTTTCAAGCGATAAATATTTCACTAGGATTTTTCCAGAGCCTTGGATGTGATCATGAAGGTTAGGGATATGGAAAATACTATTCAGGTTGGGAATTTGTTGCAAAGAATCTGTCCAAATGTGGCCTGAGTTTCCGATTCTGATTTCCCAGAAACTGTTCTACTGAACTAGGTACCTTTAGTAGTTTGTCATGTTCCAAAAAGGCGATCCTTGGGTGGATATGTTGTAACAGATGATGTGAAGTGGATCCCAATTTTGAGCATATTTTCTATTCCATAGCTAAGCCCAGGGATTCGAGTATTTTGTTGCCCAATTCCACAGACTTTCGCATTGAGAACCTTTTTTTTTTTTTTTTTTTTGGATCTCACAATCCAAGGACGCCCTCCAATTTGGGTTTGTAGATAGTGTCACATTTTACCAAGGCCCATTTGAAGAAGTGCTTGTATCGTCCCCATAGAAAAGTGCATTAAAGATTCCTTGTAGCTTTTAGTACGCATTTTGGAGTTGCTAGGACAAAAAGGAGATAAAGTGGCATAGCCTGCAAAACCAATTTGATTAGAATTAGCCGCTCAACTAGATTCAGGGAGCGGAAGTTCCATGAAGAGAGTTTTCGCTCTAGTTTGCCAAGAAGTTATTTCCAAGAGGATTGTTTAACAACAGTATCTATCAATGGGGCACCTAAGTATTTAGACGGAAGAGAGGCAATGGAGAAGCCCAAGATTCTGGCTATATTTCTTTGAGTAATTGTAGGGGTTTTAAAGAAGAATATATGGGACTTGTTAAGATTAATGGTAGTACCGGAGGCTGCAGAGAAGAATTTGAGGATATGGCTAATATTGCGAGCTTCTTGAACTAAGGGGTGTCCCAGGAGAAGGTTTTCGTCAAAAAATTGTGGTGCATGAGAGGAGGTCCTTCATGCAGAGAAATTCCTTTAAGTTGGCATGAGGAGCGATTCAAATTCAGCATGCGACCAAGGCCTTCAGCCATAAGGATGAAAATAAAGGGAGAAAGTGGATGATATTGACGAATACCCTTGGAGGGGGAAAAGGTGGTGGAAGTGGATCCATTCACAAGAACATAGAAGAAGGGGATGGAGATGAGTGAAAGGATCCAATTAGTCCAAGAGGGGGCAAAGCCGAAGGAAAGAAGGAGTCTCTCAATATAATCCCAGTTGAGTTTACCAAAGGATTTGGATAGGTCAAGCTTGAGGAGCATACCGATATTTTTGGTGTTTTTTAAAGAGTGAATAACTTCATGCACTAAGATGATGTCGTCGAGTATTTTTCTGCCCTCCACATAACCAGTTTGTTCTAGGGAAATAAGGAGGGGAAGGATGGGTTTTAGACGATTAGCTATCACTTTGGAAATGATTTTGTAAAGAACATTACAAAGGGCTATCAATTTGTACTTACTTAGGGAGGCAACATTTTCTTCTTTGGGAACGAGCATGAGGAAGGTGGCGTTGACTACTAAGAGGACCCATTTCTTTCAGTGATATTCCTCAACAACCTTCCATACTTCATATTTTAACAGATACCAACAATGATGAAAGAAATCTATCGTAAATCTGTTGGGCCCTAGAGCTTTTCCTTCCGCAATTTGATGAACAACGAATTCCACTTCCAAAAGTGTGATAGGTTGCATGAGAGTTGCATTATGTTCTGCAGTTATGAGAGTGGGAATATGACTGAAAACCTGATCAATGGCTATGGATTTGTTTGGTTTATCTTCTGAGAGTAGATCCCTATAGAAGGTAACGAGCACCTATTCAATTTCTTCATGAGTTTGCACTCTAGGGCCATAAGACTTCTTGAGAGAGCTAATCCTATTGTGCATCTTGTGCTAAATAGTTGACCGATGGAAGAAGGTAGAGTTGCATTCCCCTTATTTCAACCAACTGATTTGAGATTTTTGCTTCCAGATGATCTCTTCTTGCTTACAACGGTCTTCAATTTGTGCTAGTATATCCTTCTCCTCGTTGTTTCTTTCCTCGGTACATCCTTCCTTTATGATCTATTGCTGTAATGTTTTCATGTCCTGATTAAGTGTTGCTTTGGCATTGAAAATATTACCAAATGTGTTTTTTTCCCAGTCCTTTAGTTTATGCTTGAGACACTTGAGTTTTTGATGAAGAATAAACATTTTGGAGGAGCCTGAAATCTGGAATCTTTTCCACCAGTTTCCTACTGTTTCTTGAAATTCATGGTGAGTTATCCAAAAAATTTCAAATATGAACGGTCATTGTAATGAGGATATTTTCTCATGCCAATTTAGACTTATGGGCCAGTGGTGAGAGTCTATAGCTGGTAGCACTATGGCCATGAAGTTTTTCCCATATTCTATGATTTCTTCATAGATTAGAAAGCGATCCATCTTGGATGCAATTTGATTTATGCCTACGCGATGGTTGTTCCAAGTGAAGAGGCCATTGGTGGTATCCATGTTGATTAGCCGATTGGTTTCTATGAAGGATTTGAAACTTTCATCTTCCTGAGAGAGGGTCCTTCGACCTCCTTTTTTCTCCCCTAAGGAGATTAACGTGTTGAAGTCCCCAACTATAATCCAAGACTAATTCGAGTATGTATGCCTGTACCAGTCGAGGTAGTCAAGAAGCTTGATATTCTATTCAGGGAGCTAGGGTCCATAGAAATTTGGGATTTTCGCATGGAAGTTGGTTCCTAGAACATGAAAAGAACAAGAGACAGAGTTCTTAGTGGAAAGAAAATCATTAAGGCTTACCTCTTGATGGTTCCAGACTATGACCAGGCCTCCTAAGGCTCCATTGGAGTCTACTGCAACGTCTTTGCTTCCTTTCCAGAGACGTGCCATGAGGGTCTCTAGATAACTACTACTACATTTGGTTTTTTGAATAAGGATCATTAAGTGCTTGTCTTGAGAAACTTTTCGTCGCAACATTATGTGTTTGGTGATACTGTTGATGCCTCTTAGATTCTAGGAGATGATCTTCATTGGGAACTGGGAGAGTTGGAGGAAAATAATTCGGTTAGCTGGGCATATTTCCCTAATTCAATGAGATTAGTATGTAAGGAATTGATCCTTTGCAGATATGTTCTTCTACCCCATTTTTAAGGGTCCTTGGGGATTTTCATGTGTTCTTATTGTGGAAGATTCTAGATGTTGAGTTTGGTTTTGGCTCTAGCTTTGGAAAATGCTTGTTTAAGGGAATGAATCTGTTTGGTTGATATGGCATTGAAAGATCCAATTCTCCTACATCCAGGTCACTCATGTCTTCATCGATGACTACATGAGGTTATGGGTTTTTGAGATCTTGAGAGGCTTCAGGTGTAGTTTCCTGGACTGAAGAGGAGGGATCTTACTGCTTTTGAGTAGGGTTAGATTCCAGATATTTGGGAATATTTTTAGTGTGTGGATGATCTTCTACATGCTGAGCTTTAACATATTTTGTCTTTTCTGTGAGAATATAAAAGCTATTGCTGGTAGTGGCAGTGGTTGCTTTTCTTACAACATGATTTTTTTGATTTTTTCTGCGCCTAGTGGGAACTTGTTTAAAACCTTCTTCATCAATGTCATGTGACTTGTCTATAATGGGATTATTGAGAGGGAAATCTCTATATAGATGGTTGTGTTGATGACATTTCTGGCGTCTAAAGGGGACACTCTCATATTCGATCGGTTGAATCCATTGAAGATATTCATGCAGAAGGCATAGTGAGTTTGGTAACGCTTTGGCGATGTGCATGTAAATGCAGATTCTTGCGTATGAAATATATTTATTTTCTCTGGTTTGATCGGATATTTTGACAAATTATCCTAAGGAATTTCTAATTTCCTTAAGGGTTTCTTCATCCCAGCAGTCTTGGGGGAGGGAGTATAATCGGATCCATACCTATTCCCAACTGAAATTTTCATTATCTACGTTGAATCTTTCCACTAAGTTGCACATGAATAAGCCTGCGGAGTTGAAGAAGTATGGTCCTCCATCCACTACTTTGTTTTTATCTTCAATTCTAGAGAATATGATTGTAAGGAATCCTTTGGAGCCCAAATGAATGTCAAAGTGGGATTTGGGTTTCCATTTTGAGGCGATCCATCCCATCAATGCTTTTCTCGTAGGCCACATTTCGATGAATTTACATATGAGTGCATGGTCCTTCATGAATTTAAACCTGGCATTGATTCTTTCTGCAGGGAGTTCAACGTGCAGATGGGAAACAAATTTGGCTATACAGGTTCTAGTTGTCTTTGTACCTTCTTCTACGATGGAATATTCAAGCGGCGACACAATGATCATTTCTTCCTCCTTATTCTATTGCGGCTGATACTTTTCTGTATCTTTGTTGCTTGACAGGTTTGGTACAGAGTCCATGATGACATCATTTTCAAGTTGGGGGGAAGCTCCTTCTCCCCCCGTCGTAGAGGCCATGCACCGACCAAGATCGAGCAGAGCATGACCATGGGAAATATTCAAGACAAAGACAGTTCAGAGATTAGGATTTCAGGTCATGTGAAAAAAAAAACCAATGCATTCTAGGTCTCCCCTCCTCGGTTACATGTTAAGCCAACACTAAACCTAATGTTAATGTTAACATTAATATTAATTAATTAATATGGTGATATTAATTTATAATATAAATAATAATATATCAACTATAATTTTAGAAATTTTGTGATTACGTATTTATATTATAATTATTTTAAAATAATATGATTTTTTTAAAATTTAATATTCCAAATTAGATAATTTTAAACTCAATTTTTTTTAAAGAATCTATTAAACTAATTAAGAAGCCTCTTAGATTAATGATATTTGAACTTAAAGAGATTAAAAATAATATTACAAGGATGGCGTTTTAAGTAAAGAGACACGTTTAACCACAGTAAACATAAATAATGTAAATTGATGTACAATGCCACATAACCATTCAAGAATTTTGCAAATCAACATATAGCTTTAAAGATGTTACAATGAAACATAAACCTTGAGAAACACTCGCGGACAACGACAACGATGACGCCACCGCCTTTATTTCTTCTTTTTATATTTAGTTTCTAAATATTTTTTTCATAATAAAATAATATAAATATTCTTTATTATTATTATTATTATTTATCATATTGAATATTGATATTTTATTTCTTTATTCATTATCCCATCTTCTTCGTATTATTAATTTGATTTTTTATTCATTATTTAAAATTTTATTTTATTATTTATTATTTAATATTTAATTATCTTGTATTTATATTGTTTGATATTTACTTTTTTAATATATATATTATTTAATATTTTATATAATAAATACTTTATTTATATATATGTGATTGCAAGTGGTTTTTTTTTTTTAGCGGAATCAAGGAAAGCTTGAAATACAATCATTACAATCGGGTTCAACAAGAGCATCATATCACTTACAAGAATTGAAACTGGGTGGGGAGGGCAACAATCTTTCCTCCCAACCACCCAAGTTGAAGTGGTTATTATTAATATTATTAGTATTATTGTAAACTTTTAAAAATTATTAAAATTATTATTATTTATAAATAATCATTTATATTTATAATAATAATAACAACTCACCGATGTTTAGGAGCAACTCTGCTATCATGGCCTCGACATAAAACACCTTACCTTGTATTTTAACAAAATGATGTAACTGTAGAGTTTTGGCTATTAATTTATAGTTGGGAGTTGTAGATTCATCGTCAATGGATGGATTTAAGTGAAAATGAAAAGAAAAGAAAAGAATTTAAGTAAAAAGAAAGGTAAGATTGAGTACTTTTTAAAACATGCTTTGGAGTAGCTATTGGATTGTTTATCTTTGAATCTTTGAAAAGCATGTCTATATAATGTGATGCATGCAAGTGAAAAATGTGATTTGTATTTTATTTATTTAAGAGAGTTTAATGATCAAATTGCCGGTTTTAAAAATTCTACAAATTCTGATAAAATACTAGTACTAATAAAGCGTTGTTTTCAAAGTCCAACCTTCATTTTACCATCCAAGCGTTGTGTTGAAAGCGTTGTTTTCAAAGTCCAACCTTCATAATACCACTGCTCTGACCCAGCTCGTTATAAACGTCCAAACGAGAATGATGATATATGCTCTCATGGTGGTACACGTGTGCCAACAACCCCAACAACGTAACGAGGCACATGCACCTCCTTCGCTACTATCCCCACTCCCATCAACAACTACATAAAAAAAATCCTCCAATACCTTGGTTAAATATGAAGTATAATCGACCCCAAGATAGTTGTCCGATTTCTTTTCATGAGATGCTTTCTCTTCAACTGGAAAGGTACCATTCTTATATGAAAATTTCAATTATAAGAATGAAACTAAAAACAAAACCCCAAATTCTATTTACTTTGGATGCCTTGGATTCATGGTATTATATGAAAAAAAATTAAAATACATGTTCAGAACTTTGATGTCATTTCATTTAAGGATGTTTTAATATGTAGTGCATTCATTTTTTAATGCTGGTGTTACGAAACATATGTAACATTCTCATTTGTTTGTTTTGTTGTTAAATTTAACAAAGCATATAAGTTACTAATATTCTCATTTGTTTGTTTTGTTGTTAAAATTTAACAAAGCATATAAGTTACTAATATTCTCATTTGTTTGTTTTGTTGTTAAATTTAACAAAGCATATAAGTTACTAATCATCCTGTTTAGGACATGACTGGTTTAGGACATGACTGGTTTAAGAAACATGTGACGAGAACTTAGTTTTGAGTGGTATAATATTTTTCTACGTAAGTTATTAGATTGATTCAAGTTTTGATGATGATGATGATGATGATGATGATGATGATTGCTAAATCAAAGGTTAAGTTGCATGTCCATAATAAAATCTTCAAGGCTATAGTTTTCATCAACCGAAATATTTTTCCTAATTAATGATATATGGGAATTGCTTAGCATTGGTAATTTGGAATACATTTATACTTTATCCCCTTAAAATTTGTGAAAATTGTTAAGGGTACTTGGAATTGTAACCCAAGATCCTATTAATCAATATACAGAATAAAGAGTGTAATACATGGAATTTTAAACAGCTCGTGCTACCTAGAACTTAGTTACTATGGCTATAAAGCATGTATTCTTCTTCTAGTGGTTACATTGCTATAACCATTATATAAACTATCTTTTCAAGTTCAATTTACTCAACATGCTAAGCACAAGTATCTCAATTTTAAATTGAGAATTAACAATGTATAGTGTTTTTTTGTGGCATCTTTCCCCTAGGGATCTCTCACTGAGTGAAATCTTTAATAGCATCATGTGCATGTATTTGCAAGAATTATGTGCATTCATCAAGGAATATATATATATAAGTATTTCTTTTGTCTTTCATTACATGCAACCAAATGTGACCAAAACACCGTCTCAACAACTAGAATGGAACAATCTTCAAGAGTAAAGAAAGAGTACTTATATGGTTTTGATACAAAAAAATGAATTGAGAAAATAAATGAACCACCCAACCAATGCTTTCTGGAGACACTTTAATCTCTTTGTCTCATTAATTGTTTCTCCTACAAAACTACAAAATTAATCCCTTGATATCATCATATTGGCCCATAAAAGGTCCAATGTTTTAGCTTACTCTGATACTACTTGTAAAGTACATGATACCCTTGGTAACAATTTAGGGGTATGGGGTCTGATTTTTTTATCCTTACTAAATTAGGAATGTCATTCTTAACAATAGGCAAGCACCGAAGATCTATCTTTGTAATGTCCCCATCTTGACCCTATTGCATTAAAATTGTAAATGATGTAAATAACGTTATTAAATCATGGTGAGGAGCACAAGGCCAAGGCCCCGCCATCAATTTATCATTTTATGTATCGACAATTAAAAATCGATGCATATGGTTCTTGTGCTAGCCATGCACAATAGAAATTATGACATCATGTAAATATCGATTTTAATGAAATACCCACAACTAGCTATGTAATGCAACAAGAGATGGGGGCATGATTTTACAAGAAATAGGGAGGGAAATTATTCAAACCCTTGATCCAATGGTGTTAATCCAAATGTCAATGAAGGAACCCATAAACCCTCAACTACCAATTTTTTACTTATGCATCCAATCATTTAATTCTTCCAAGAGTTGGTTGAGGTAGTTAATGCCTTGGGATTAGAGAGGTATGGCAGCCAATTTCGTGTATGGAAAGCCATCAATCTGGAAAAATGTATTTTTGCTTCTTGGGAAAGAAAGCACCCACGAAATTGTGCCCAAAGCCTTTCTCCACCCATAGTATTTGCTCTCTCACGCAGTTTGAGCTAGTTGGGGCTTTCTCCTTCACATTTTCCATCATTTTCCTACATTTTTCCATAGCTGGGAACTCATTTTTGTATTGCATAGTGGCTAGGAGGAAGGGAGTCACAATTTTTGGGGTTTATGGAGGCCGTTTCTGTCCCTTGAATGCCCACAACATTTTCGGAAAACAATTTGGCTCTCCTAGGTTTGATTCCCCATTTTCCATTTCGTTTTTGGTTGCCCACATTCTTCTGAAACTAAGAGAAATCCATTTTGGGCATCCCACTGTCAAAACATTCCTCTTCATGCCCAGCACTTGTGATTTGGTTGTTATGTGCATCCCCGTTTTGGTTTGAACTGGTGAGCAAGAAATTAGGAGTGGAAGTGGACCAGAATTGGCTTGATAAACCTAGTGAGGGAGATAACTTCTCAAGAAGATCAAAAGGGTTGGATACTATTCTATGCACACCTTGAAGAACACTAGAATGGGAGGTATGGCCTGAGGCACTGTGCAGTAGTGAAGGGAATACTTCCTTGTGCCGGGTGTGTAGGTATTGTGGGGACCAAGCTAGATAGATCTTGTAGAGGGTATCAATATCTCTGTGGTTGAGATCACTAGCTTAGCAATTCTTCCTTTCCATTACCCTTGCAGCCTGATAAACCCAACTGTAGATTGGCTTGGCTAATTTTGGTGTATATTTGGCTATGTGTGAGTCTGTTGTTCCCTTTTCCTTGTAGAAATCATGCCTAGCTTGGGGGTCGCAGTTGTGTTGAGAGATTGATGAGCACAATTGGCCTATGTTTGGGTGGAACGTTGCAGTTGCATAGCCAGTTGCTCGGGACTACTTTGCTTTAAGATAAGTACTCTCTCTTGTGTTAATTCTGTAATGTATTTATTTGATGACTACCATGAATATCTTGAATTTATGCTATATGTGTAATAGAGTTTACTTCTGCTATGTTTCTTGAATATATATATATATATATATATATATGAATATCTCCATTTTTATATTCTGTGAATTATGTTAATAATCATGGGGCTAAATGCCTGGTTTTAGCTTCACGTTCTTTCCATTGCACTGGTATGATGGAAGAGGACGTTACGATCTCCATGTAATGTAAGTCATAACTATACAACCTATAATGTTAATTTTTATAGTATGACTAACAATTCTTTCCACAATCCATTCAAAGAATTAAAGTACTTACATAAAACTATAAGGTGAACAATGTTTACTTGTACTTGAAGAGTCATTCACTAATAAGATGTCTTAAACTATATTCATGGCCATATCCTATTTTTCCGATACAAAACAGTTACAGTTAAATAGTTAAAGAAAACATCTTGGTACTTACTTGCAAGTGTACTCATTATAATCATCCTTATTGAAAATATCATAAACCATATGAGTCCTTATTGGGAATATCATAAACCATATATTCATATGTTTGACTCATCATTTCATAATAAAAGATACAAAAGTTAACAACTAACCAAGACTACACTAGAATTTATCAAAGAACTCCGTGTTCAAGAGGCCTCCCTCTCCCTCCCATCCAAAATTAGGGTTCTTGTCAAAAGAAAACCCTCAAACCCCACGAGGATTCTACCATGTATGCAATCACCAAAAGAATCAATAAGCAAAAAGAACAACATGCAAAAGATTCGAAATCCCTCTGGAGCATTCCATCCTACTTACATAGCCTCGAGTAAACGAAATCGATCCCCCTTGAATAGGCCACCCACATAACCTTGAACCAACAAACAAACTCCTTCCCCAAGAAGGGATTCCCTAAAATGAAAAGTAGGGTTAGCATGTGTGTTATTCTCCAAAACCCATATACCGAGACTATATACTCAACACGCTTCCTCCATTGTTGAGATGCCTTCCTCCCACACTTTTTAATAATTACCCTATCTTTTTTTAACTAAAGGTGATATGATTGCTTCATAAGTAAAGCCAATCAAAGAACAGGTTCCCAATATTCCTTTTTTTTACGATGCTGCTAATTATGGAAATTGTGGTGCCGGTGGCATGATCATTATTAATCAGCATCATCAGTTCTTTATTTGTCACAAATGTGGAAGAGGTTCTAATATGAAGGAAGAACTATTGGCCTTATGGTGTGTTGTCAGAGTTGCTCATATCTTTAGGCTGTCAAGTGTCAAAATCTTTGGTGATTCACGTGTTACCATCAAATGGGCCAGAGGAGAATTTGATATTAATGTATTGGAGATGGACTGCTGGTGTAGAAGAATCAAAGAAGAACTTCGGTCTTTCAAATACTTTACATTGGAACATATTTTTCGTGAACACAATGAACTGGCAGATCGTCTATCAAAGCTGGCGCTGGATGGAGAGGAGGATATTGTGTTCTGGGAGGAACATTGGGATAACATGATGATTGATGCTGGATCTTATAACATCATGCTTTGATGTGGTCTTTTGTTACTTTATTATTTTGATTATTAGCATAGTATGCTGGACATAAGTTATACTTTGTAATCTGACTCAATACTGAGATGATCGTTGATCTATCAGGTTCTGTCTGCTAGAAGTCTGATTCTTGATATTTTATGATATTTGGGAGCTATGTTTGTGATAGTGCTGGCCACTCCTCTTGTGGAGATGCATGTGGGGCAAGCTGATATGTATGGTGATAATTATGTACTATTTGATTCAGCTTATTTGAATAACAATAGTATGCTTTTTTTTGCGGGAAAAAAAAAAGTAAAGCCAATCAAATACTTTTCAAACAACTTCGAGGTGTCACGCCCTATCTCAAATGGTTTCTTCTTAATAATTATTTCTTAATAATTATTTATATTAAGAGCAAACTCCAAAATTTAATAAAAATTTTATATGGTTTCTTCTTGATAATTATTTATATTAAGACCAAACTACCAAATTTAATAAAAATGTTTTGCAGGGAAATATCCCATCTAAGTTCTTTAGGTTTAGGCAATTTCCATACTTAATAGTATATAATGTGATTTCCATTCATTTTTATATGATTCCCCTTATTTAATACACATCTTCATTTTAGGGGTTTTTTTTGTTAAATAATTAAATGACTCTTTGATGTGGATATTGGTTTCTCTTTATGGAGACTCTCTTGAGATTAACTTCTAGAGATAATTTTATGTCATAATAGTTCACCATACCATAACAGTAATAACAATATCTACAGCTTTGTGTATATAGATGAATGATAACTCTTTCGTTTCCTTATAAGTACAATGTGTTGGCTCATGACTTCCAATAATAGTTTCATATTCAAACTTATGGGCCTTACGCTAATGGTCATGCGATAACCAATATTTTTTCCTTAAGCATTCAAGAACATCTTGATGACATCTAGTCACCATTAGCTGGATTCTAAGGCTTCACTTTCCTTTCCCCTCTCCTCCTAGTGGATTTCGTTGCCCTTTTTGTTTCTGTTACTGAGCACATTCATCCCCTATGTATATCTCATTGTTTCATCATTTGTTGTTTACATCATACATGTGATGTTGTCATGCATTAACTAGCACGTGGTTTGACTATGAATTCAAAGTGTTACCATGTTCGCTAGTGGAGCCTTGCCTTTGAGCCCCATGCCACAAATTGATACATAAATTCAATTACATATTATATTTGATTACAATGTTATGGTTTAGAAAGGAAGGATATTACATCCTCTCCCCCTTAATACAACACCATCTTGGGTGTTCTCATTCTTTTAGATTTTCCTTTAACATTTCTAGCTTCTTGTACATAATAGAAACTCTATTTTCCATTTATGGTTTCCCCCATCGATCTTCCTACACTAGCCACATAGATTTTTTTTTCAATAATTTTTTTGCATCCTGCTGCACATGTGCGCCACAAAAACCAAGTACAATGTTTCTCCAAACCAAAGCATAACATGTAGATATATATGTCTACTTAATCATCAATAGAACATGCATAACGAAAATAAGCAACTTGCCTTTTTTATTTATACTAGCCATTTGAATATATCAGTATTCATTTTCATGACATAATGAGATCGATACCTCCAATCAGTCAGTAAGTAAGTCTATAAAAATACATATATTTAAGTTCATATTCAATACTTGCTCAAAACATACATATACCTGTCGTTTGGCTACATTGTCCCCTAGTACTTTTGCATGCGTCCTCTTCTTCTTTCGGAAGTGCTGCACCAACAAGCACACCAAGTGCTAATAGTACATCGAGTACTAACTGTACACCAAGTACTAATCTAAGTCACCTAGCATGAGGACAATACCCTTCATCAGTTGTTCACAACATGCAGTCGTATCTCTTACCGATGTTATTCAGGGTTCTTCAGGAAGCTCGTGCACTTCCTTTCTTGTCCACCATAATACCTAGATCTTATTCTCTTCACGGAGCCCCAACTCATGCAATTACTCTTATGACGTTAATGTGCGCAGAAAGAATTCTAACAAGATGCCTTAGAAATAAGCATCCCCGATAATGCTCATCAGTTCCTAGTTGGTTGGGGGAAAACGTGTGCCCCCTGCACATCCTTCATAGAAATCAATTTTATACTTATGAATTCCCTTTCATAATGTTTAGCTTCTTGCAGTCATAGGACCTTGCTCCACATCGTGGATTCATATTTATTTCCATCACCAAGTCCTTCTACCTGCAACTAGTCCATGAAAAATCAATCATAACAACATATTGTCAAATCATATATCGACAATCTTTTCATAATAAATCTAGTTACAAGGATTTCCAGCTACTAATTAATTAGATGTCTTTCCATCATTGGAAATCGTAGGCTTCTTTGTCCAACTACATCATCATTTATACATTAGTTGTTAAGCCCTAAATATGGGCACATTCCCCCCTATATTGTGGTGCATTATATTAGTTTTGATGTTGGCTTTGCCAGTTGTAATTGTCATTAGTATGGTTAATTAGTTACGTCGGCTTGGGTCAGTTAGTTGGGATTGGACTCCTTAGTCTCCTATATATAGGAAGGAGACGTTTTTCATTTGGAGTATCTTGTCTTGTGTACTTAGTACATTGTATAAGGAGGTTTCCCCCTCGAAGAGGCTTATTATTCAACTATTTTCTTCATTAAAGTCGTGGAGTACTTGTTCTTCTCTTTTCATGCTCTTTTTGGAAATTTGTTGCACAACATTAGTCCTAAAGGAAGAAATCCTAAATATTGGTTATGATTTATCATTGTAATCTATCATCATTAGTTACATCTCATATAATAAAATACTAAGATACTTAACAGTCTCTATATAATAATCAAACTTCTAGATGCTTTTATGCAAAACTTAAATGCATGTTGTCAGTTAATTTGTCCTTGATTACAGTCTAGTCTTTTAAAGAAACCATTATTAATTCTTCTTTTTTTTCCTAGCATAACCCACGGGGGTTTCACTAGCAAGGAAATATCATATCACATCCATCAATATTGGGGGTTTGAATACTCTTAAAAACCTCAAAAATATATTGCTCTGTATTAAGTGGTCAAGGGGATTTTTTAATTTGACATAGTAATATAAATATTGGGGGTTATTTTATTTGGGTGGGCTGAGGAATAACCTCCAAATCGTGGGATGGATTCATAACTCCAAATCATGGGCTCAATTCATACCCACCTAAAACTCATCGACTCTCCATTTTTATTTGATATTGCTTATGATCCTAAGTTTTGCATAAATATGATAATGGTGTACCAATGATAATATCGATGGAAGACTCTTTGGATTACTATCCTTCAGCAATCCTCATTTAATAACTTATTTAGGGTTGGTTTGAATTGATGTTATATTGTTTTTCATCTTTAAGTTAAGATATGTAGCCAATCAAGAGTTCCAGAGTTGAACAATTGTATTGTATTTTTTGTAGGCATTCAAGTAAAAGATATAACTCTTCATTTTTTAGGTTGGGGTTTATATGGGTATTGAGATTCAATCAAACCTTGCTCCACGACAACCAAGAAATATGAGATCAATCTTTCTTGGCTCACTGGAACCAAGATGTTCGTTTTGATAAGAAGGTAGGGGAGTCCATCCACAAAAGGGTTTCAATTTTTCATTTTTATGGAGTTTAATTTATTAAACTTATAGAAAACATGAGATATCTATGGAAATACTTGTATTTACATGATATTAAATTGGTAGATTGGCAGGCCAATGGTGTGAAACATTTGCAATTCTCATATTTCCTAAGCATTGTACTAATTGGTGGACTATCAGTCTTTTACATTCTTTTTTATGTTGATCTCTTGAATGGGTTTCCTTTCACACATTTTTCCTTCCCTGGTACTATTTCGTTGGGTCTTCCACATCCAACGCTACAAATTGATTAGTTGCCCCTGCAATCCTGGTGGAATCATTATTAACATTATACTATTATTTTATTATACAATTTTATTTTATTTTTATTTTTTTTATTCTTTTTAACTTGGTGGAGACTCAAGTTACAACAAAATAACATTAGTTTGTCAAGCGTTTTTCTTTAGAACTTGGTAGAGACTCAACCTTCAACAAAATAACATTCGTAAAGTCTTTGCTTCCCAAAATTCACAAACAATGCTGATAATTACAAAATTACTTATTTAGAAATTCAAAAAAACAGATCAACTTCTTATGGTGTAATCACAAAATAATAATTTCTTTATGAATTTTTAGATATAAAAAGATTTTATTTTTTATTTTTTTTAACTTCAATACAATTCTATAACTTCCTATACCATATGAAGTCAATAAGAATTTAGAATTCGCCGCTCACATCATCATCGATTTACTTTTACCACCTATGTGGATTGTTGGTTGTGGAGCCAGATCTTCCAGTCTCATAGATGATATTGTCTTAGTTGTGCACCCCGGAGGACTGTACACCCATTCTGCATTTTTAGGGGTTTGGGGCAATGCCCTGAAAAAGGGGGTTTGGGGAAAACACCCCCGAGAAAAGAATTTGGGGCTGTTTTCGCTAGTTGTTTTGCGGGCCCATGGTTTTGGGTATCCTATGGTATTTTTTCCATTGTATTTTCCCTATAAAAGAAAGACATTGTAATACGGCTAGGGTTGATGTATTAGGTTTTATGCATTGTAAAGATCTCTAAGATCAGGAGAGAGACTGTGAGATAGTGAAGAGGAAGTGCGGCAACTGTGCTGCAGGTTGTATCCCTTCACCTTGATGGATGGTAATAATAATAAGGACTGGCAAATTCAGTGTGGACGTAGCCCAAGTTGGGGTGAACCACGATATATCTGTGTCTCTCTTGTAATTTGTGTGTGATTATATTTACATTTCTGTTTATTGTTATTGCTTTGCGATCCTGTTTTTCTAACAATTGGTATCAGAGCCAAAGGTCTATTTGGCAGATAAACCTGTAGGAAGCTAGGGTTTCTGGTTCGAGTGGGAACAATGGCGGAAGAAGGAAAGTTTAAGGCCAAGAAGTTTAATGGCCAAAACTTCCAGTTATGGAAGATGCAAATAGAGGACTATCTGTACCAGAAGGATCTATTCCTACCATTGGGAGGAAGTGCAAAGCAGTTGGCGGTCATGAAGGATGAAGAATGGGAGGTTCATGACAGAAAGGCTCTAGGAACAATACGGCTGAGCCTGGCTTCGTCGGTGGTTTTCAATATCTCAAAAGAAACAACAATGGAGGGTTTGATGAGTGCACTGGGTAAGCTGTACGAAAAATCCTTAGCCTCCAACAAGGTATTTCTAATGAAGCGTTTATTTAATATGAAGATGTCTAAAGGTGGATCTGTTACTGATCATTTAAATGAGTTTAATATGGTTACAAATCAGCTAAGTTTTGTAAGTGTGGACTTTGATGATGAGGTTAGGGCTCTTATAATATTGTGTTCATTGCCAGAAAGATGGAATAGCTTGGTCATGGTTGTAAGTAACTCTGTCTTTGGTTCAAACACCTTGAAATTTGATGATGTTATTGGTGTTATTCTTAGTGAGGAAATGCGAAGAAAAAGCACAGATAAGACATAACGTAATGTGTTGACCATGGAGAGCAGGGAAAGACAAAAGGAGAGAGGAAAGAGCCAAGGTAATCGTGGCAAGTCTAAAACAGGCAGATCCAAGTCCAAAATGGGAACAATAGAGTGCTGAAACTGTGGAAAGAAAGGACATCTGAAGAAAGACTGCAGATATCTAAAGAAGAAAGAAGATGCACAGAAGGAAACTACCTAGGAAACAAATGTAACAGGTGATGTGTTACAAGATGCTTTGACTCTTGCATTAGATAATACTAGTGATTATTGGGTAGTAGATTCAGGAGCTTCATGTCATGCTACACCCCATAGGAAATACTTTCATGAGTATGTTCCTGGCGATTTTGGACATGTTTTATTGGGTGATGATGAACCATGTAAAATTGTTGGAATGGCTAAGGTATGGATAAAAGTTAAGAATGGAACTGATTGGCTGTTGAAAGATGTTAGACATATTCCTACTATGAAAAGAAAATTGATCTCAACAGGGAAGTTGGGAGATGGCAACTGTCTATCTACATTTGGAGAAAAGTGGTGGAAGATCACTAAAGGATCAATGGTGATAGAAAAAGGAGACATGATAGGTACGTTGTATCTATGTCCTCATAATACTGACCATTCTATCTCTTTAGCTTCCACAGGAACAATAACAGCATTGTGGCATCATAGGCTTGGCCACATGAGTGAGAAGGGGATGTAGATTCTCCACTCAAGGAAGTTGCTGCCAGATTTGAAGCAGATAAGTTTGGAATTCTGTGAAAACTGTGTTTATGGAAAACAAAAGAGAGTCAGATTTCTCAGGGTTGGGAAACAGAAGAAGAATAAAAAGTTAGAGTTAGTGCATATAAATGTATGGGGACCGGATCAGGTACAATCTCTTGGTGGCTCTCATTATTATGTTACATTTATTGATGATGCAACTAGAAAAACTTGGGTTTATTGCATTAGATAAAAATCTTATGTGTTTGCTACTTTTAAGAAGTGGAAAGCTTTGGTTGAGAATGAGACAGGAAAAAGGTTGAAGTGTCTCAGATCTGATAATGGAGGTGAGTACTGCGGCAAGGAGTTTGATAGTTACTGTTCATACCATGGGATTCGTAGAGAGAAGACAGTCCCAGGAACACCACAAGAAAATGGTGTGTCAGAAAGGATGAACAGAACAATCATGGAGCGTGCAAGATGTATGAGACTGCATGCAGGGTTGTCCTTACAATTTTGGGTGGATGCTGTAAATACTTTTGTTTATTTAATAAACAGAGGACCTTCAAGTGCTTTGGATGGTGGTATTCCAGAGGAGGCATGGACAGATAAAAAGATAAACTACTCATTTCTGAGAACGTTTGGTTGTGAAGCATTTGTCCATATTGATAAAGAAAATAGAACAAAGCTTGAAGCTAAATCCAAGAAATGTACTTTTATTGGATATGAGGTTGATGAATTTGGTTATCGCTTATGGGATTATGAAAATAACAAAATCATCAGGAGTAGAGATGTGATATTCAATGAAAAGGTCATGTATAAAGATCAGTTGTAGGGAAAGAAACAGGAAAAGGAAACCACAGAGTACACAATATTTGATGAAATTCAAGAAAATAAAGTTCCAAAGGTGCCAAAAAATCAAGAACAACAGCAAGTACCTGAAACTCTTGCAACTACAAGAAGATCTACTAGGTTAAGTAGACTCCCTGAACGATACTCTCCTTCAATGTATTATTTGTTGATGATTGATGCTAGTGAACCAGAATATTATGAAGAAGCAATGCAAGTGGAAACTAGAAAGAAGTGGGAGCAAGGCATGAATGAGGAGATGGACTCATTGGTAGGAAACTAGACTTGAGATCTGGTTTAGTTTCCTGCTGGTAAAAGAGCATTGCAGAACAAATGGATTTATAGGTTCAAGGAAGAAGAAGGAGGTAAGAAGCAGTACAAGGCCAGACTTGTTGTAAAGGGGTTTGCAAAGAAGAAAGGTATTGATTTTGATGAAATATTTTCTCCTGTTGTTAAGATGTATTCAATTAGGACTATCTTAAGTCTAGTGGCGGTAGAACATTTGCATCTTGAACAATTAGATGTAAAAACAACCTTTCTCCATGGGGATTTGGAGGAAGAGATATATATGCAGCAGCCACAAGGGTATGAGGTCAAAGGTAAGGAGAACTTGGTATGCAGGTTGAAAAAGAGTTTGTATGGATTGAAGCAAGCTCCAAGGAAGTGGTATTTAAAATTTGATAGATTTATGATAGAACAAGGTTATAGTAGATGTCATTCTGACCACTATGTTTATTTCAAGAAGCTAAACAATCAAATATATATTATCTTGTTATTGTATGTGGATGGCATGCTTATTGCAAGGTCAAACATGCAGGATATAAATGTACTCAAAAGGAAGCTAGCTAATTCATTTGTGATGAAGGATTTGGGTGCTGCAAAGCAAATTCTTGGTATGAGAATAATGAGAGACAGGAAAAATCGCAAATTGATATTATCTCAGAGTGAGTACATACAAAAGGTGTTGGAGAGGTTCAGAATGCAGAATGCAAAACTAGTAAGTACACCTTTGGCCAGCCATTTCAGTTTAAGTAAGGAAATGTGTCCCAAGACACAGGAAGAGACAGATTACATGTCCAAGATTCCCTATCAATCAACAGTTGGCAGCTTGATGTATGTCATGGTGTGCACAAGACCAGATATTGCACATGCAGTGGGAGTTGTGAGCAGATATATGAACAATCCAGGTAAAGAACATTGGAGGGAAGTACAGTGGATTCTCAGGTATTTGAGAGGTACCACCACTCAGGCATTATGTTTTGGAGGTTCAGACATTATTCTACAGGGATATGTTGATGCAGATATGGCAAGTGATAAGGATAGCAGGAGGAGCACCACAAGGTATGTGTTTACTGTAGGTGGAACAACAGTAAGCTGGATTTTGAAACTGCAGAAGGTTATTGCACTTTCAACAATGAAAGCAGAGTATGTTGTTATTGCAAAGGCTAGTAAAGAGATGATTTGATTGTAGAGGTCTATGGAGGAAGTGGGTAAGAAGCAGAAGGATAACAGGTTGTATAGTGACAACCAGAGTGCCATTCATCTTGCAAAGAACTCAGCATTCCATTCCAGGACTAAACATATACATCTCAAGTACCATCTCATACGCTCTATTCTGGAAGATGAACTGTTGAAGCTGGAAAAGATACATACTAGCCAGAATCCTACAGACATGTTCACAAAGGTAGTGACCAGAGACAAACTAAGTTCTTGCTCGATTTCAATTGGCCTTCTAGCATGAAGGTGAAGAGGAGAAATTTGCCAAGTCCAAGTCCAGCAAGTGCAGCAGTGGTGGAGTTTTTGTGATCAGTCTCCAAGTGGGAGATTGTTGGTTGTGGAGCCAGATCTTCCAGTCTCATAGATGATATTGTATTAGCCTTGCACCCCATGGTATTTTTCCCATTGTATTTTCCCTATAAAAGAAATATATTGTAATACGGCTAGGGTTGACGTATTAGGTTTTATGCATTGTAGATATCTCTAAGATCAGGAGAGAGACTGTGAGATAGTAAAGAGGAAGTGCAGCGGCTGTGCTGCAGGTTGTATCCCTTCACCTTGCTGGACGGTAATAATACTAAGGACTGGAAAATTCAGTGTGGACGTAGCCCAGGTTGGTGAACCACAATATATCTGTGTCTCTCTTGTAATGTGTGTGTGATTATATTTTCATTTCTGTTTATTGTTATTGCTCTGCGATCATGTTTTTCTAACATGGATTGCATTCGTAAAAGGTTCCTCCTAATATTTTTCTTGGAAGTATATCCCATCAAATCTTATTCAATAGCAATATCATTTAACTATTACAAATAACATACAAAAGGATGGACCCATAGAACCCATAATTAATGCTCAATTGTAACTAATATATTTAAGCATGAGTTACTAACATTGACATAACTCTTCAATGCCTATATATAAGTAGTCATTGTTCTATCCCAACAACTATAATTTATACTTCTCTATAGAGGCACAATTCCATTAATTTCAAATATAGTCTTTCAAAATGAGACAATTCAAACCATTTTAACGAACATATGCTATCGTTCTTGATTATTCTAAAACTTAAGAATATAACCCATAATTAATGCTCTATTGTAACTAATATATTTAGGCATGATTTACTAACATTGACATAACTCTTCAATGCCTATGTATAAACATTCATTGTTCTCTCCCAACAACTATAATTTATACTTCTCTATAAAGGCACAATTCGTTTAATTTCAAATATAGTCTTTAAAAATGAGACAATTCAAACCATTTTAAGGAACATATGGTATCGTTGTTGATTATTCTAAAACCTAAGCATATAGGTTATAGTGCATGTTCTATTTGCTAAATTAAAGGTTAACTTGCATATCCATAATAGAATCTACAAGGCTACGTTTTTCATCAACCAAAAGCTTTTTCCTAAATAATGATATATGTGAATTGCTTAGCATTGGTAATTGGGAAGACATTTATACTTTATCCCCTTAGAATTTATGAAAAAGGGCACTTGGAGTTGTAACCCAAGACCTTATTAATCAATATACGTAATAAAGAGTGTAATACTTGAAATTTTAAAAAGAGTGCTACATAGTTTACCATGGCTATAGCGTATGTATTCATCTTCTTGTGGTTACATTGCTATAACCATTATATATATATATATATAATGTTTTCAAGTTCAATTTACTCAACAGGCTAAGCACAAGTATCTCAATTTTAAATTGAGAATTAACAATATATAATGCTTAATTTTTTTTGGTTGTCTTTCCCCGAGGATCTCTCAGTGAGTGAAATATTTAATAGCATTATACGCATGTATTTGCAGGAATTATGTGCATTCATCAAGGAATGTATCTATAAGTATACTAAGACCTTTTATCTCTCAATACATGCAACCCAGTGTGACCAAACCATCATCTCAACAACTAGAATGCAACAATCTTTAAGAGTAAAGAAAAAGTCCAACCATGATCCAACAAACTAGCTTGAGAAAATCAATGAACTACCCAACCAATGCTTTCTAGAGACACTTTAATATCTATGTCTCATTAATTGTTTCTCTTGCAAAACTACAAAATTAATCCATCAATATCATCATATTGGCCCATAAAAGGTAAGATGTTATAGCTCTCTCTGATACCACTTGTAACGTACCCGATACCCTCGGTAACAAGTTGGGAGTATGGGGTCTGATTTTTTTTCCTTATTAAATTAGGAATGTCATTCTTAACAATAGGAAGGCACCGAAGATCTATCTCAACACAATGTAAGTCATAACTATGTAGGGTATAATGTTAATTATTATAGTATGACTAACAATTATTTCCACAATCCATTCAAAGAATTAAAGTCACCTATGGAGAACTATAAGGTGAACAATGTTTACTTGCATGTGAAGAGTCTACCCTCATAATCAAATTTCCTTAAACAAGTCATATTCACTAATAAGATGTCTTAAACTATATTCATGACCATATCCTATTTTTCTGATACAAAACAATTAGATAGTTACAGACAAGATCTTAGTACTTACTTGAAAGTGTTCTCATTGTAATGATCCTTATCGGGAATATCATAAACCATATATTCATATGTTTGACTCATCATTTAATAATAAAGGCTACAACTTGGTTAACAACTAAATAGGAGTACGCTTGTAATGTCCCCTCCCTAAGGGCTCCATGGTCATCCTGCTACCTTTCCAACCCCTATAGTTTCTGGAAAAAAATTTATAAGTGAAGGGGTTGATTTTGTAGCAAAGCTTAATTAATTTTGAAACTTAGGATAGTGTGCAATGTATTAAGTGTAAATATCTTATTATTATTTAATTTTTGTAATGAGTGGATATGCTTAGGTGGACCCAAGAGGGTGCATAAGAGATCTTGTGGAGCTGATGAGCTGTCATCCACAATGGAAACTAGAGAAACGCGGAAAAAAAATCCATATATCCACTAACAATATGAGAAGGTAACATAAAAGCAGGGAAAACTCAGAAAATTAGAAAGCAACATAAAATAAAAAAAGTTCACAAAAGGATAAGAAAACATAAAAGCAGGAAAGGCATGAAAAAGTAGGAAAGTAGAGAAAATATAGCAAAAAAAAGATGTTTCCAAAAGCAAAAAAGCAGACAAAGCAAAAAGGAAACAAAGCAAGGAAGAAGAAAGGTAAAAGTTGCAGTAAAAAAATTAGTCAATGAGGGCACATTGGTTGAGGGGGATGGACCACATTCAATGAATTTGAGACCAACTCATCTTATAAAATAAGGAGGTACACCCCAATTCACATATTTTGTCACTTATGATAATCTGTCTTAATAGCTCTACATCTTAGAGGCTTGGGAGTGTGCCCCTTTGCAACATTGGGTGATGTGCCCCATTGCAAACCTTGTTCTGGTCATCTTCATAGCATTAGTGGAGCCATTAGAGAGCGATTTTCCTATCTGATCAATCCCATAGCTTGAAGGATTCGAGTCTCTGGAGATGATGAAGATTTAGATGCTTTAGTGTTTGTGATTGTGATGTGATTTGGCCAGAGAAGAGGGAAATCTAAGAAATTATGCCCTTGTGAGTTGTAGCAGCAGATCTTGTGCCTTCTATGAGCTACAATATGGTCATTTAGTTCCCATGGATCCAATCTAGTGGTGAAAGTCCTTCCTTACACTCTCAGATACAACATTTTGCTTATTTGTTATAAAAATATTAAGGATTAAGACCTCTCTATAAGTTTGGCTTTAATAGCATATCATTTGTTGTTCTAAAATTATAATTTAAGCTTGCTTTTGTTCAATGGAAATCTATTTGATTTCATTTATCATTTTTATTGAGAAATTCGTGAGCCTTTGATGTTGTTTGTAATTCATTGTTTCATTGCTTGTGCCCTAGTGAACAAAAATTGCCTAGTTTACTGTTTGGATGAATTTTATTATCTAATGTCTTACTAATATCTGATATAAAGGTTTAATATCAATCAATTTGTATGTATTACATCCCATCCATACCTCCAGAATATAAATTAGGAAGCTGCAAAGTCCATTCGAATTCATCTAGAAGTTTTCTCTACCACTAGTCCAAGTCTCGTCCTTTGGCACCTAGTAAAGTTTTTTACTATTAGATCCTTATTTTCAAGTCATATTAAGACCAAATTAGGTTTTGGGTAGTCCATCTAGATTACCTAAGGTTATATTACTTCAAGAGTGCACCAGAAGTAGTGGATTTTCCATAGAAGTCATGGGGATATTGCCTCATAGTCTTTGGCTTTGCCAAAGGGTTGGCCTAGGCATGATGTACTCTCGAAAGTGCATTGTCGAAGTATTGATCTTGGTTCAACCTTATTTGCATCTTGTTGTGCGTGTCAGCCCTACCTTCTGTGTGCCCAAGCTATATATTTGAGTTAGTGTGCCTAATAGGGGGTTGGGTACATTACAACACTAGAATTTATCAAAGAACTCGCAATCTTTTGCCATATAAATTCTTCACTTTATAGATGCAAAACAATTATAAGGAAACTATTTAAAACTAAATATCTTTTTAAGTACTTTAATATTGAAAATTTACTATCCAAACTAGTCCTCAACAATCATTATTGGCTATACCATGCACATATATATAAGACAACATTCAATTTATAGGTAGTGAAAGTCTTAGATTGATAAAGTAAGCACATACTAAGATAGAGTTTCATAGGCACATCTATTACCATTCAAGTCCTTCATCCATAAATAAATCATAGAGGTCAACTAACCACTTAAGGTTATCGTAAGGAATATAAAGACAAACAAAAACCACTATTTTTATTTTAAACGACAAATCTATTCTATGAAGTTAACAATAACATATTAGTAAATAGTTGCAATTGCATTTGCGCAACACATACAATCCTTTTAATGTGTTTAATCTACATTACCCATAGATTACATAATGAAAAAAATAACTATTTATATAGATAAACATGGTAACATTTTCAACTCATGATTACTATTAGTGAACTTCAATGAGCAACGATAACATGATAAAAGAAAAACACTCATACCTTTCCAAATCACAGTTAAATGACAGTAACAAAAAGATGGCATTATCTAAGTACTTATCTTGAATGTTTCACCCAATGGATAAATGAATGTGCAACTACGACTTTCCACCCAACCATAGGCACTCTGTCTAGCCTATATTCTTTATGCTAAGAGGCCATGCATGATTTGGGAAACATATCCACTAGGGCGAGGGAGTAACAAAATATTTTATCTATAAAAATATCGGGTTATAAGATGGGTTTACGACTCATTAATATCGACAACATAATAAAGTAAGTAGTTAATAATTTTAAGCTTGGCTTCTCCAACAACATAGCCAACAGTTTTAATTTGGCTTCATGAGTTCAAATCTGAAACAGATAAGCAAATAATAATCTTAGGTTCGGCTTTGGAAGCTCTTCTTCAACAACAACATGAATAACAATTTTGACTCAACTTCCTAAGCTCAATATTGAAATCAATAAGTAATTAATAGCGTTAAGCTAGGCATGGGTCAGATCTATCAACGAAATCACACATCTCCTCTATCACCTATAGAAGACATAAGTATCAATCATGGGATCATATATATTAAAGAGATTGCCTATCCTAACCACATACACATTCATATTAAAATATACAACAAAAAATTTCACTTGAAAGAAAAGTTACCATTCCTAATATTTTCAAGCTTTCAAGAAACCAAAGCAATAACAAATCCATCACATGGATTCTTCTCTTATGGACACACCCTCCCATTCGAACAAATTCTCGAGTACTGGAAAACAATCACATGGGTGGAAGCCCTTCGATTGGCTCAACAAGTAAAATGTTGCCACAACGAATTACATAGGTTTTTTTTCTTGCAGAAACACTCTTCCACATTTAAACAACAACCAAATAAGCCCCGAGGGTTAGCTCAATTGGTAAGACGTGCAAACACTCTCTCGGTACGGGGGGAGGTCACGAGTTCGAGTCTTGAGTCCTTAGGGGTTAGGCCAAACCGTTATTTTTGGTTGACGATTTACCATCCTTACCATCCACGAAATGTGGGGAAGTATTGGTGGGTTTCCCATGCACCGTTTCCGCAGGAAAAAGAAAACAGCAACCAAAAGAACATTAATGAAAATCGCTTGGATAGAGACAAAAATAGAATGCTCCCCCTCGACATTCATGGTTAAGCAAATGAAAAAATGGGACTCATTCCCTGTACAATCACGCAGAGAGAAAAAAGAGAAAGGGTCCATCTTTGACCTTCAAGTAGAGGCACATTGTAGGTATATCTACCAATAATTAATAATGGGGACTAGATCTAATGAGAGTTCTCCCTCTTTCATTACTAACGGTTCTGGAAATATGGAAAGCCATCCCTCTTTTCCTTCATGTAGAGAAAAATAATTATATACAAGCAAATAAAATGGGACTGGGACTCGGCACCATTGAGGCCATCAGTCCCTTCACTTTCACGTAGAGCAACAATATATATATATAAACAAAACTAATGAGACTAGGATTCAACTTTCTTGAGGTCATCCTTCCCTTTACATTCACACAGAGCACAAATCTATACAAACAAAATGAAATGGGATAGGGACTCGCCTCTATTGAGGTTTTCCCTCCCCTTTACTTTGACGTTGAACATTTGAATATATCAATATTCATTTTCATGACATAATGAGATTGATACCTCCAATCAGTCAGTAAGTAAGCATACAAAAATACATATATTTAAGTTCATATTCAATACTTGCTCAAAAAATATATATACCCACTGTTTGGATGCATTCTCCCCCCGTACTTTTGCATGCATCCTCTTCTTCTTTCGGAAGTGCCGCACCAACAAGCACATGAAGTGATGATAGTGCATCAAGTAATGACTGTACCCCAAGTACTGATCCAAGTCACCCAACATGAGGAACCTACCCTTCATTAGTTGTTCACAGCTTTCAAGTGTATCTCCTACTAGTGCTATTCAGGTTTCTTCACCAAGCTCACGCGCTTCCTTTCTCGGACACCATAATATCTAGATCTTATTCTCTTCACAGAGCCCCCACTCTCACACAATTCCTCTTACTGCATTAATGTGTTAAAAAATAAGTCTAACCAGAGGCCTTATAAATAGGAATCCCCAAGAATGCTCACTGGTGTCTAGCTGGTTGGGGGAAACATGTGCGTCCCGCACATCCTTCATAGAAATCAACTTTATACTTATGAAATACCATTCATAATGTTTAACTTCTTGTAGTCATAGGACCTTAGTCTAGATCATGGATTCATATTTATTGCCACCAACACGTCCTTCTACTTACAGCTAGTCCACAAAAAATCAATCATAACAACATATAGTCAAATCATATATCAACCATTTTTTTAGAATAAATTTACTTACAAGGATTTCGAGTTGCTAATTAATAAGCTTCTTTGTCCAAATGCATCATCATTTATACATTAGTCCTAGACAAAACAATCCTAAACCTTGGTTATGATTTATCATTGTAATTCTCTCATCATTAATTACATCTCATATAATAAAGTATTAATATGCTTAACAATATCTATACAATAATCAAACTTCTAGATGCTTTTATGAAAAACTTAAATGCATGTTGCGAGTTAATTTGTCCTTGATTACCAATCTTTTAAAGCAACCATTATTAATTCTCACGTTTTTCAATAGCATAATCAACCCCATCCATTTCTTTCACTGGATGTCTATTGACAAACTTTTTGAGCGATTTTATTTTATTTTTATTTGTTTAATTCTTTTTAACTTCGTGCAGACTCAATCTACAGCACAATAACATTAGTTTGTCAAGCGATTTTATTTATTTTTATTAATTCTCACGTTTTTCAACAGCATTATCAACCCAGCCATTTCTTTCACTGGATGTGTCTGTTGACAAACTTTTCAAGTGATTTTATTTTATTTTTATTTTTTTAATTCTTTTTAACTTGGTGCAGACTCAACCTACAGCAAAATAACATGAGTTTGTCAAGCGATTTTATTTATTTTTATTAATTCTCACGTTTTCGGCAAAATAACATTAGTTTGCCAAGCGATTTTATTTATTTTTATTAATTCTCACCTTTTTCAATAGCATAATCAACCCATCCATTTCTTTCACTAGATGTTTATGGACAAACTTTTTAAAAAATTTATTTTTATTTTTATTTTTTTAATTATTTTTAACTTGGTGCAGACGCAACGTACAGCAAAATAACATTAGCGATTTTATTTATTTTTAACTTGGTGGAGACTCAACCTACAAGAAAATAGCGTCCATAATCTCTTTGCTTCCCAAAATTCACAAACAATGCTAATAATTACAAAACTTACTTGTCTAGAAATTCAAGAAAACAGAGCAACTTCTTATGGTGTAATCACAAAATAACAATTTCTTTATAAATGTTCAGATATAAAAACAAAAAAAATGTTTTTTTTTTAACTTCAATACAATTCTATAACTTAAAAGACGAAGTCAATAAGAATTTAGAATTCATTGTCAACAATTTACTTTTAACACCTCTGTCTATTGTATTCGTTAAAAATTCTCTTTGTCTGGGAAGTATATTCCATCAAATTTTATTCAAAATTAAGTAGTTCACTTAGTGAGTGAAGAAAACCCGGACATTTAAAAAAAAATCCAACATTACAATATATTCTGAAAAAAAAAACTACCAATAACCTACAAAAGGTTGGATCCATAGAACCCATAATCAATGCTCAATCGTAACTAACATATTTGGGCACGAGTTACTAACATTGACATAACTCTTCAATGCGTGTATATAAACATGCATTGTTTTCTCCCAACAACTATAATTTATATTTCTCTAGGGAGGCACAATTCCTTTAATTTCAAATATAGTCTTTCAAAATGAGACAATTCAAACCATTTTAAGTAACATATGGTATCGTTGTTGATTATTCCAAAACCTAAGAATATAATATAGGTTGTAGTGGTTGTTATATTTGTTAAATTAAAGGTTAACTTGCATATCCATAATATAATCTCGAAGGCTACGGTTTTCATCAACCAAAAGGTTTTTCCTAAATAATGATATATGAGAATTGCTTAGCATTGGTAATTAGGAAGACATTTATACTTTATTCCTTTAGAATTTTTAGAATTTATGAAAATTGTTAAGGGTACTTAGAGTTGTAATCCAAGATCCTATTAATCAATATATCGAATAAAGAGTGTAATACGAAATTTTAAACTGAGTGACCTGGAACTTATATAGTTTACTATGGCTATAATGCATGCATTCGTTTTCTAGTGGTTCCATTGCTATAATCATTCTCTCTCTGTATATAATCTTTTCAAGTTCGATTTACTCAACATGCTAACCACAAGTATCTCAATTTTAAATTGAGAATCAACAATGTACAGTGTTTAATTTTTTTTGGTTGCGTCTTTCCCTTGGGGATCTCTCAATGAGTGAAATATTCAATAGAATTATGCACATGTATTTGTGAGAATTATGTGCATTCATCAAGGTATATATCTATAATTATACTAAGACCTTCTTTTGTCTTTCAATCTATGCAACCTAGTGTGACCAAAACACCATCTCAACAAATAGAATGCAACAATCTTCAAGAGTACTTATCTGGTTTTGATCCAACAAACTGACTTGAGCAAATCAATGAACCACCCAACCAATGCTTTTAGGAGACACTTTAACCTCTTTGTATCATTAATTGTTTCTTTTGCAAAACTACAAAATTAATCCCTAGATATCATCATATTGGCCCATAAAAGATATGATGTCATAGGTTGCTTTGATTCCACCTGTAATGTATGTCATACCCTCGGTAACAAGTTGGGGGCATGGGGTATGATTTTTTTTTCCTTATTAAATTAGGATTTCCGTTCTTAAAAATAGGAAAGCATCGAATATCTATCTCAACATAATGTAAGTTGTAACTATACAGGGTATAATAATGTTAATTGTTATAGTATGATTAACAATTCTTTCCACAATCCATTCAAAGAATTAAAGTCACCTACGGAAAACTATAAGGTGAACAATGTTTACTTGTACGTGAAGAGTCTACCCTAATAATCAAATTTCCTTAAATAGGTCATATTCACTAATAAGATGTATATTCATGACCATATTCTATTTTTGTATACAAAACAATTAAATAGTTAAAAAAAATCTTAGTACTTACTTGCAAGTGTTCTCATTGTAATGATCCTTATCATGAATGCCATAAACTATATATTCATATGTTTGACTCATCATTTAATAATAAAGTTTGCAAAGGTTAACAACTAACCAAGACCAGGGTATTTTTTAAGAATTATAAAAGTATACTTAAGTATAGTATTCTAGGCAATTATTTTGGATTGAAAAAAACATATATATAGATTGTTAGGTGAATATTAAATACGAAACATACAATTTACTACTAAAACTTGTAAATTTTGGCGAATATTATGATAAAAAAAACATATTTTATGTAAATATAGGCGATATTAGAGTCTAAAATGACCAAATAACGAATTTATTTTTTGAAAAAAAGCCCCAAAAATAACCAATTGGCGAAATTTCGCCCCTAAAAATTTCCCTGACCAAGACTACATTCTACACTTTATAGATACATAACAATTATAAAGAAACTATTTAAAACTAAATATCTCTTTAACTACTTTAATATTGAAAAGCTATTATCCAATCATTCTTGGCTATACCATCCACATATACATAAGACAAGTAGGTAGTGAAAGCCTTAGGTTGATCAAGTAAGCACATAGTAAAATACCATTTAAGTCTTTAAACCATAAAAAATCATAGAGGTAAATCATTCTTGGCTATACCAAGATCCATCCACATATACATAAGACAAGTAGGTAGTGAAATCCTTAGGTTGATCAAGTAAGCACATATTAAGATAGAGTTTCATAGGCACATCTCTTATCATTCAAGTCCTTAAACCATAAATAAATCATAGAGGTCAACTAACCACTTAAGGTTAACATAAGGAATATAAAGACAAACTAAAACTTCTATTTTCATTTTATATGACAAATATAAATCATAGAGGTCAACTAACCACTTAAGGTTAACATAAGGAATATAAAGACAAACTAAAACTTCTATTTTCATTTTATATGACAAATATGTTTGTAAAGTTAACAATTAGTTTAGTTGCAATTGCATTCGCGCATATACAATCATTTTAATGCATATAATCTATATTACTAATAGATTAGAAAATGATAGAAATAACTATTTATACACATACCCATGGTAACATTATCAACTCATGATTACTATTATTGAAATTCAATGAGCAACAATAACATGATAAAAGATAAACACTTATACCTTTCCAAATCATGGTTAAATATGACAACAAGAAGATTGCATTATGTAAATACTTATTTTGAAAGTTTCACTTAATTACTGAATGTGCAAGTACACATTTAACTTATATTATTTTAGCTAAGAGGCCATCCTTGATCTGGGTAACGTATCCAGAGTGACAGAGTAACAAAATATTTTATCTATTAAAATATTGGTTGATAGGATGGGTTTAAGGCTCATTAATATCAGCAGCATAATCGAGTAATTAGTTAATGATTTTAAGCTTAGCTTCTCCAACAATATAGACAACACTTTTAATTCGGCTTCACGAGTTCAACTCTAAAACCAATACCTAAATAATAATTTTAGGTTCGACTTTGGAAGCTCAGCTTCACCAAAAACCTAAATAACAATTTCAACTCGACTTCATATATTCCGGATTGAAATGAGTACGTAACTAATAGCTTTAAGTTCAGCATGGGTCAGATCTAATATCAACACAATCGCCCATCTCCTCTATCATCATATATAGGGATATCAGAGACATGGGATCAAATCTATTAAAGAGATCGCCTAGCCTTACGACGTACAAATTCATAGTAAAATATGTTGGCAGCTGTTAATTCTTTCACCGCCACAGTCCGAAAAAGACAAACACCACGTCTATGAGTGATCGTCGAAACTCTGAGGAGTCAGCCACCGCGACACCATTTGATGATGTCTTGCTGTCAAAGTTTGAAAGGGGCAGCACACCACAATGATTTATGAAGAAGCAGTTGCAGCCATCTGCCACAGTTGATCGAATGATTATTTAGGCTGAGTATTGCATTGAGTTTTGAAGAGCCAAATCTGAAGAGTTATTCACTGACATGTTCAGGATGATCAGATGTTAAAAGGAGTTGTGTTTTTACTGTTGCAGCACATCCATCTCTGCAGCAGCTTGTCAAAGATTGTAGGGACATCCAACGTTCCTGTTGCAGCTCATGAAAGGGCAGAGAATTAATTAAATTATGAACAGACAAATTTTGTGAAAGGTCAAGTTAGTTAAATGATTGACTGATCTCATGTTGTATAAATACCGATGTAGTATTGGTTTTGTAATAGAGTGAAATAGTGAGAAATGGAAGAGACAAAGTGGAATACAATGTTCAATTGATGCTAAACCCAGAATTGTTTCTGTGTGTTTTTGTTACACTCTGTTATTTGAGTTTGTAAACTCATAATTATTCTGTAATTGTTTTTGCTGTGGCAATTGTGAAGAATTGTGTTTATGTCTGAGTTAAATGTGTTTGATTGTTGAAACATGGTATTAGTCAAGTGTTATGAACACAGGGGTTATCAAAACATAGCTGATACACTCAGCTGTAATAGTCGTGTAGTTTACTGTTAGTTGAAACAGTCATGTAGTTTACTGTTAGCTGAAACAGTCCTGTAGGTTATTGTTGTGTGAAACAATCAACTGCTACAGTCAGTTGCAACTGTGCTGTAGATTGTTGTTAGCTGTAAGAGTTAGTTGCAACTCACCTGGAACTTAGCTGTAACAGTCCTGTAGATGACTATTAGCTAAAACAGTTAGCTGTGACTGTGTTGAAGATTACAGTGAGCTGTGACAGTCCTAGAGGTGAAATTTCAAGTTTGAAAATCTGAGTGTGTTGCTGTGAGTTAATGCAACACCCCCTGTCTTCCCTCAAAATACACAACATAAAATTTCACTTGAAAGAAAATTTATGATTCCTGAGCTTTTCAAGCTTTCGAGCAACCAAAGCAATAACAAATCCATCACATGGATTCTTCTCTTGTGGACATTCCCTCCCATTCACATAGCTTCCCAAGCAATGGAAAAAAATCACATGCGTGGACAGTAAGGAAAATAATGCCACAATGAATTACATGGGTCTTTTTTTTCTTGCAGAAACGCCCTTCCACATTTACATAGCAGCCAAAAGAACATTAATGAAAATTGCATGGGTAGAGACAAAAAGAGAATGGTCCCTCTCGACATTCATGGTCAAACAAATACAAAAAGGGACTCATGCCCTATACAATTACAAAGAGAAAAAAAAGAGAAAGGGTCTAGCTTTGACCTTCAAGCGGAGGCACATCACAAGTATATCTACCAACAATTAATAATGGGGATTGGATCTAATGAGAGTTGCCGCTCCTTCATTGCTAATGTGTCTGGGTATATGGAAATCCATCCCTCTTTTTCTTCACGCAGAGAAAAATAATTATATACAAGAAAATAAAATGGGACTGGGACTCGACTTTCTTGAGGTCGTCCTTCCCTTTACATTTACATAGAGCACAAATATATACAAACAAAATGAAATAGGATAGGGACTCATCTCTATTGAGGCTTTCCCTCCCCTTTAATTTCAATTGAGGATCCATCATATAAAAAGGGTTCTTTTCCAAAACACAACAATATATAGCCAAAAAATTCTTTGAGCTTGGATAGTGGTAACTTTTAGAGATATTTATCTATCATAGTCGTTCATAATACCATAACAGTACTAACAATATCTATAGCTTCAGGCATATAGAAGAATGATAACTCATTTGTTTCCTCATAAGGACAATGTCTTGGCTCATGAATTTCAATAATAGTTTCATATTCAAACTTATGGCTGCATGCCAATGATCGTGTGATAACCAATCATTTCTCCTTAAGCATATGAAAGCATCTTGATGACACTTAGTCATCATTGGCTAGATTCCAAGGCTTCACTTTCCTTTACCCTCTCCCCCTATGTATTATGTTTCCATTTTCGTTCCCGTTTCTATGCACATTTATCCCCTAGGTATATATCATCATTTCATCATTTGTTGTTTAGATCATACATGTGATGTCATCATGCTTTAATTAGCACATGGTTCGACTAAGAATTTAAAGTGTTACAATGTTCACTGTTGGAGCCTTGGCCTTGAGCTCCATGCCACGAATCGATACATAAATGCAATTCCATATTATATTTGATTACAATGATATGGTTTAGAAAGGAGGGATATGACACCTAGCTCTTCTGATATATTATGATGATGATTGTTGCAAGAGCACCACCAGAATTGAACCTGAATATTGTTGCGGAGAAATGTATCAGTTCTTCAAAGTAGAAGAATATCGTTCGTCCAATGTAGAATAAATCTTAATATACTATAACATCAAGTAGACTAGCCTACATAAGGAAACATCCAGGTCATAAGTTTTCCCATGCATGGAAGTGATAGGATGGCTACTCCCTCAAATTGACGCTAAAAGGAATATCCTTGAAAATGTCGTGGGCGAAGGAATTGCTTCATTTTAGTCGTCTATAATGGATAAGTATTATAAGTTCCCAACAATATAAATAAATATTACAATTGATTGGCTAAAGGCCCTTAAGACCGATTACTTAACATTCATCAAGTAGGAATGGGACCCAAGTAAACAGTTCCACAACAAAGAAAGTATCCTATATGAGACTAAATGGATGAAAATACCTTATCGAATGGCCACAACACTCTTATGTAGAATGTATGGGGAACTAGATGCATCACTCATTCTAAGAGTTAGAATGGAATCCACTATTTTACCATATCACTATACTTGACATGAGGTTTAACTCAGTAGTTATCCTCTCTGATAGTATGGAAGTTATCCTCTCTGATAGTATGGAGGATGTGGTTGTCAATGCACATGAAGGCCTTCTTATGAAATAGTCCAATTTCCATATGTCCTCATATATTTTGGACGCAATCTACACTCTAAACAATTTTCTTGGCATAGGATGGTAGTGGAACCCCTCAAATCTTGTTATACATGTTCACTGCCAAGATTTGTGGGCGTAGAAGCATGCCAGTTATTATAAGAAGACTTTCGAGGAGTTCCTTATGCCCCTCTACAAAATCCTCTCACCTGGCCATATGTAGATAAATTCTTTGTTGAAGAAGAAATCTATAGGAATTCCCAAAGTATCATATAACAGGCTAGAAAAATGAAAAAGTGTAAAATCATAAACAAGGCTACTACTAGCAAGTCAGCAGAAACATGCCAAAAAAAGACACAGGAAGAAGAGTAGTTGAGCCTGGCTGAGAAGGCCTTGAAGATCATTGAGGAAGAAAATAGAAGGAAGGTTGAAGTTGAATCCCAGTGGTTGGAATAATTGAAATAATCAAAAGAAACAATCTGTACATAGAAGCAACAAGAAGTGTAGGCTACCCAAGAAAGTGGAGGAAGAAAAAAAGAAGAATGAGGAGATACAAGATAGTGAACCACATGATATGGGCATAGAAGTACCTACCACTAGTCCTTTTATCCTGCTCACCAGAGGACACTTCACTATAAAAGAGCTTGGTATTAGTGCATACATGCCATCCAAGGAAGATTTAGTGGCCAAGCTTAGTTCCTTTGTTTTTTATCGACAAAAGAAACAAAACATACAAAGGATACATAAGAAAATTAGGATTCCCATGCAACTTGAGATGGATGTCACTCGAGAGACTCCCATGTTCAAACACACCGATATAGAACAAGAATTTATGGCATCGACAAATGTGGCCATCAGTCTAGTAAATGAAGACAACATACAGAAGTTGTCCAAAGAATTGAACTAAGCCAAAAAGAAGATCACCCTTTTAGAGGATAGTCCCTTGGAAGCCAGAAGAGAGGGAGTTGAATTGAAGCATGATTATGATTTCCTTCAAGTAGAAAAAAGGAATATAGAAATACTAGCATAGGAATTGTAGACGAACAAAGATGCATAATTAGTTACTCATGTCTTGAAGCTAAAAAGGTGGCCATGGAAACATCAATAGAGAACCTGGAAAATTAGAAGGATACACTAATAGCTGAAGTGGAGGTATCAAAGGAGGAAAAGCAGAGTCTAGCTAAATTCCATGCTTGCACTATCTCCTTATAACATGAGTATTTCCATGCATAGGAATTAGTCATTGAGCAAATTCACAAAAATACAAAAGGTTGTGGTTAGGCTTAAATGTGTAATCAAAAGAGCCAAAGAACATGATCTCAACATCAAAGAAATTGAGGGAAAAGGCATAGAATATTGGCAACGACATAATGCTGAGATCCCTCGAATTTTCCAAAAAGGACTTTAGAGGAAATACAGTAGGACTACACCACTTTGGACAATTATATAGAGGAATGGATTAACTATGAAAAATGATGTTTCTAATTCACTAAGTAAATGCCAAAGTATACACATACATTTGGATAAAGTGTTCAAAAGATTCCATTTACCACACCTGGGGACCTTTGAAGAACCCATTCCAAAGGAACAATGATCAGAGGAATTGAATAAAATTAGAGATGCGGAGATTGAATCTATTAGTAGCACATTGTAAGTGACCTCACAAGCATTGCAAGATCAAGTTGAGGTACACACACAAAAAGTTCATCTCTGACATGGAAATGTTCCACACTTTCATAGCTAAAGAATTTATTCCATTGGTCAAAGAGGTAGTGACTCACAAAGTATCCTTATGTTTGCTCAAGCCTCGAAAATTGAACATTATTTATTATGATTGTGAATTATGGGATCAATTTACTAAATCGCAAGGGAACACCCCCCTTGAAAAGTATGTAATTCAAAATTTAGTTTTATTTCATTTTTGAGAGAATTTAAACTCCAAGTGACAAGTTCCCAAAGATCAAAAGAGTCATAACTGACTATGGGCATCTGAAAGGTCACTTTGGGAGTTACTTTTGCAAAAGTTATGAAAGAAAAGTGAAGGGAGGGGCGAGGGACTTTTGGAGGGATAGCTTTTGTTGTTCATTTTGTAAGAATTATTTCTATGAATGAATAGGAAAGTAGCTCGACTCAAGTTTTGGCATGGAATTATGACTATGGCATGGATGAATGTTGCAGAACTATTTCTCTCTTCATTTCTTGCTTATATGCAATAAGATTCTTCTTGATTTCTAATGGACTATTGCTACAATCTTCTATTTATGCTATATACATATTTCGACGTTGTCTTTTCTTTCTACGAGTTGTGAATGAAGAATTGTTGTGTTACTGTGACTATTCTAATGTGCATATGTTTTTTTGTAATTGTTGTACACTTCTAATATATAGCTATTTGTTTCTAGAATATGTATGTCAATGCTATTTCACTGCTCGTCCCCTTAATCTTTCTCCTAGTTACGATATGTTAGTATAACGTACGATTTCATTTTAGATAAGTTCATATTGCATTTCATCCCCTTCAAAAAAAATCTTAAACGATGGATTGGGCTGCAACCAGTGAACCCCAAAACCATTGAATAGTAGTTGGGCAAGAATATCGACAAGTTCCCTACTCCAAATGGTATAAGGTCTAATTGGGATTTTATACTGGGGATAACCTCTACCTTCAATGCAAAGGCATTTTTGGGCGTCGAAAAACATGAAGGATATTAAAGAATACCTCTAACTTCATGAGATATTAAGGAGACACTCCAAAAATCCTTTTGTTGAACCCACCTCCCAATAAACCTTTACAATTATAGAAAACCACTATTTTCACTAAATATCCTAGGTTTCCATTTTTTTCCATGACATTTTTAATACCCTTTTTTATTTTCACCCTTAGTATGGTGACATGGAACAACCTTTATAACCCCTAGAGACCTTCAAGGGTGAAATATGAAATATTTCATGATCACGAACAACCCCTTGAATACAGGTCAATTTCATACACAATCATTCCAATTGAATTCACAAAAAATTCACTCACTAATCATACCTATTCAAACACCAATTTGAATCCCAACACAATTGGATTTACACCACCTTCACACATAGATCATGCTTATTCAAACAATAATATATGACTTCACACATACTTAGATTCACACCAATTTTTGACATAGAGTAACTATTCAAGCCCTCTAATACCTTATTCAAACCCCTAGATACATAATTATAAAGTCCCCTGAATATCTATATGTTTTTAATTTATTAAAAATGTCCCTTTATCCTTATATCGTAGGAAATATTTTGTTTCTATTTTTACAATATTAAATCCCCCAATATAAACTCATGTGCTATAATATTGCCTACTTAGTGAAACCCTCATGATTTTTGTACAACGTACATACATATATATATTTAAAATATGTATTAAATTAAATGAAATCAGTGTTAATATATGGGACACTTGTAAATGGATCACTAATACAACTCCATTATGGAACACATTAATATGTATTAAATTAAATGAAATCAGTGTTATATGGGACACTTGTAAATGGATCACTAATACCACTCCATTATTGAACACATTGATAGACATTAGCTATTATCTTAAAACATTGTTGGATTTGTCATTTTGAATTTACAACCCATCTAAAACTTGTAATTAACAAATCCAATCTATTGTTATTTTAGAATGAAACGTATTTAGATGGAATGTAAACTTTATCATTGGTGAATCTTTACTTACTCTAGTCAAAGGAGATGAATATTTCCATGTTTAATGTAAAGTGACATTTTAAAGTCACTTTCAAGATAAATTTCTTTATAGGTGTTACTCTCTTTGACCTTTTCTCCATGAGCTTTTATTATTTATATGATTAATTGAGATTCTAAATGAATAGATACTAATATCTTTGAATTATTATTTTTTCTTCATTCAAATATACAAACTTACACATGCATTTTTTAGTTTATATTTGTATAGAAAATATGATCAAACAAACAATATCTCAATATTTCGATAGGACTAGGGAAAATGTAATACAATAACCATCTATTAGTGTTTATAAATTTTCAGTAATTAATACTTTTATTAATATATTATGTGGGTAACAATAAATTTAATACTATCAATTTTTATGATATTTTTGAATAAATAAAAGTTAACTAATGAAATGTCAATATTAACTTTTAAAAGAGAAAAAGTGATTCCAAAGTCATTATTGACACTTTCCCAGACATCCTATTTTTTACTTTAGAAATACTCATTTTGGCATTTCTTTGATGAGATTTAGACTAGAATTAATTCAGAATTAATGAAATTGAGATTTCAATATCACAATGATATTATATTCTTTTATCCCAAGACATTTTAGGAATATTTAATCGTTTTGTCAAATATAGTGTTTGAAACATCAAGAATTTGTAACTTTCTTTCTTTCTTTTCTTTTCTTTTTTTTTCTTTCTATTTTTTTTTTTTATAGCGAAAAGAAGAATACTATTGTTATTTATATATATAAATCAAATAGTACAACGATGAGCCAATATAGCACAGTTCCATCCAGAGTCCAAAACCATATCAGTCTTGTCAAATACAACCCGAAATACCCAAAAAAAACATATAGTCTCTACAACAAACTATCAAAAGATGTCCAACCAAAAAACTGTCAGTCCAAAAAGTGAACCGTACCATGAGATTCCATCTTGGATTCCAAGAATTCCTCCCAAATCAATAAACCATCTTCAGTATCCAAGGCCAGTTTTGAAAGTTTATCCGCCATAGAGTTGTTCTCCCTATAAATATGTTGCAGAGAGATGACAGGGCATAGATCAAATTCATACCGAATTCGATTGCACCAATGAAGTAAAGATCTCACCTGTAATTTATAATCACCCATGGCCGATTTAATAGTGACACGAGAGTCACCAAAAATTTTAACTTCAACCAAACCAAAGATATTTGCTACTTTGATTATCATCCATAAAGCCAACATTTCAGCCTTCATATTAGTTCCTTTGCCACAATTTAGCCTGATGTATAGTAGTGTTCTTGATTAAGGAAAATAACACCACCCGCAACACATTAACCCAAAGTTGTTGCCCCGTAAAAAAATAATATAGGGTTGTCCACCTAAAAAATTCAGAATACCTACCTTCCTTTGTTTGTTGATAACCTGCTTCCTTTGATAAATGGAAAATAGCTTCAAACTGGATTTGCAAGCCAACATAATGTTTGGGGGAATATCTTCAAATAGAGCAAGATTTCTAATGTGCCAAACAGTCCAACATATAATTACCGGGAGGATATCAAATGTTTTATAAGACTTAATCCATTGATACATACTAGAAATTATATTAGAATTTCCCCAGTCTTAATCTATCTTTAAAATTTGGCACACCCTGCTCCACAAATTCCTGGAAAAATCACATTCCAAAAATATATGTATAATTCTTTCAGCATTTACTTTACATAGCATGCAAATGATTGGACCCACACAACCCTTCAAGATAAGATTATCCCAGGTTTTCAACCTATTCTGGGAAACAAACCACGTAAAACATTTTATCTTTAATGGAATCCTCCATTGCTACAAGATTTTATACCACTAGTGCCTTGGAAATATACATTTATGTCTGATGATAGTTCTGTAAGCCAATTTTGCAATTACAACACCTGAACTCGCATTCCCCAACCAAATAATTTTGTCTCTATCCAAAGTAGAACTAACACCAGCATCATTTAAAGCCCGAATGTATCTATCCCATTCAATTGCCGCGTAACCAGCCATACCAAAATCAGATGCACTATACCAATAACTAGAATCATTATTTTTGATAATGTTGTTCAATGTATAACACCCATATCTCTGAACATGCTGCAGAACATTATTTGACAGGAAATAAGAGTCCTCCATTCCCACTATAGGATCCACACCAACAAAAATTTCTTTCCCGTCACCCATCTACCAGCTAAGATTCAGGGCTAACCACTTGTAAACTTTTAAAAAACCATTCCAAATGGGTGAAACTCCTCTAGTCTTCTTATTAGAAAATCTAAACCAGTTGCTGAGTTTCATTTTGATGTATTTCAGGTGTAATACTTTAGAACAAACTGTATTACTAAACATACCTCTCTAAAAAGATTTAAGTCTCAATGCTTCACTAAATGAGGAAAGATGTTTTATACCCCATGTTAACGCGACGCCATTCGACAGGGGTCCCATTCACTATCGACACATACCGCAGTCTTCATGAGCACCGGCCTGGACAGGGTTTATCCCGCCTAGCAACACGTACAGAGTAGATGAGATCTCACCCGAGGCATCTAGGAAGAGCAGACTGAACCATGTTTCCGCTGAATGAAGGAGGATGGTTGCGGCTATGATACTTAAACTTATTGTAACACAATGATAGAGATCTTTAAGCATTAAACATAGTAGTAAAGCAATATTCAACCCAAACATTCATCATTGCAACAACAGTAATTGTAAAGCAAGTATCGCATCAAAGAAGCATGACATTATTTGTATAGTACAATATCACATTATCATAACTGAACAAATTGAACACAGGGATTGCACCAAACTAGCTTCATCATATTATTATTATCAACCCAGATACAACGCCTCTGCAAAAACTAGATCTCCGCAATGAATCTTGACATCAAAAAACATCAGAGCTTCCCATTCTTCAGTTGCCAATTCTCTATCTCTTTACCACTTACAATTATTATCTATATATAGGCTTCCTCCTTGCAACTCTTGTCCACTAACTACCGACTTCCTAACTGACACTATGGACAAATGATCCAATATCTAGCTGAATTATCCAAAAATAACCAAAAACCCGCATTATGCGGTATAGCCGACTCAACATTACATAATATGTGGTCCAAATCACCCAAAACCCGCATTCCGTAGTACAATTGACCCAAAATGCATAACTAATCTTCCGCTCATCGCCATTCGCATCATCTTCTCGCCATTTGCGCCATCTTCTGCCTTGTCGCAACATCAGAGATGCCGTGATAGCATTCTACCAAACCTACTGCCAACAAGCCCCCAACACAATCTTGTGGCTCGTCCTCGAGCCACGTCAACAGGATACAGTGTACTCCGTCATTTTGACTTTCAAGTCCTCATACGACTGTTCAACTGTCCGCACCACCTCCTTGGCTTCCGTACCCGCTGCCTGACTGTCGACCACATCTTCTGCAAATGGGTGATCTGTAAGCTTTTCCACGACCTGCTGTCGACACTTCTGCACTACCTGCAAAGATTCACTAGCTTCCATCATAAATTTGCTGCCAATGTCTTGGAACTCTTCTAACTGGGCCACGCATGTCTTCTGTCACTCCTCTGCCTTGACGACACGGTGTTGTAAGTCTTTCAGCTCTTGAGACTTAGAAACTTGCTCCACTAGTGGCATTGTTCACATTGCATCTTTTAATGTGGCCAACTGTCCCTCCACTTCCTGCCGGTACTTAGTCAGCTGCTCAACCTGCTCGTCCTGAATAATGCGGCCCCGGAATTGTACCGTTTCAACTGTGAGCCTAGTTTCCTACGTTTCCAGCTCCTCCATCTGAGTGGAAACTCCCTCAATCACCCTTCTTCATTCATCCACTTCAGCCTGAGGTGTACCTGGTTTCATCTGGGCCTTCAACTCGTGATTCTTCTGTCGCAACTGAATAATGGAAGCCCCCAGTTGCTGCACTTGGTGGAGCACATCTACCTTTTAAGTGGGATCCGGTACATGTTGATAAGCTTCCATGATCGCCCGGTCAATCCGTACACTGTCATCCCACATACGAACCTTCTCCACAATAAGGAAATCATGTTCCTTTTTCAGGCCTTCGATTTCGCATGCCTTCTAAGCCCGTTCTTCTTTGATGTGTGCTTCGAGGTCATCCACGGCCTGCCATGCAGAAGCATCCCTGGCGATCAATTCTTTGATAGTGCGCTGTGCATCGGCCTTGCTTTCCTGCAGTCGGACACACATACCGATGATCTGCCAAAGTCGGTCTATCGTTTCTTTGCTGGTAGTAGCCTACAGAGTGGTTAATCCTTCTGAGGGCAAGGCATTCACATTAATGGTCACCATTTTCAACTCTGCAGCAACGTGGTTACTGCCGCATCTTCGGTCACCATTGAAGTCGGGGGAATCTCCACATTCCTAACCCGCGATTCAGTGCTGATTGTGTCAAAGGTTGATGCTGCTGCTTTCTCTGGTGCCTTGCCGGAAACCATGTCATACAAAGATTCTAACCGAGTTGTGATCGCATGGAATCCTTCATCCTCTTTCCTTGCCATCTTGTCTGCTACTGTAGAGGATGCAGTATTGATAACTGTGACCAGGCAGCCCAACTATGCCTCGGTGGGAAAAGACAACCCAATGACCGTTGCATGCTCCTGATACCTTTTCGAGCGGTTCTCTTCAAGCTCCTGGTCGCTTTCATCTGATAGTGTTTTGGCTGATTGGTGCCCAGATTCATGGTGACTCTACTCTCCCTATGCCGATACCCGATCATCTGGGCCCAACGGTGGGCCACCGGCTTCTATCTCTGCTAAACTCATGGGTTGTCACCATGCCTCCGGCCACTCATTCATAGTAGCCTCCAAATCTTCGGATGTCACCTTATACAAGGTCTACAACCATTGCCGATTATGATCACGGCGGGCTTGGATATGTATGGTATGCAACCGAATTGCAAACGCCATAATAGGTTTTAACCGTGCTATAATTTCTTCAGATATTCGTGGGACCTATGTTGCCGCGGCACAAAGAATCTTCCAATACATCCAAAACTGCAATTGGCAGTCCCGAAGTCTCTTCGGCTCCCTTACATACCATAGATTTTTATATCGCGCCCCCAGTCATTCTACTACAGCCGGACAGTCCATGCCCTGGTACGTGTCGGGCTCTTTCCATGTGATGAAGGCGATCAACAGCAAGAGCCAACTGTATGTGAAGGCACCCTTTCCTGATTGGACCGCCACAACATCCTCCATCAATTGATTCAAGAGATACAGGGACCAGTTCATTTGGACCCCTTCCGCACATTACTCTGCGCATGCAACGATCCCCGAGTTGCACTGGTTAGGTCGACCACCCCTAACCACCTTGCAGGATAGGATCTTAATTCCCATGAGTACCGCCTGATCATTGCAGTTACTAGTGCGATACCCACGCCCATCCGTTTCTAAGCCGTATTTCTGTGCCAACTACATCGCCCACTTTTTGTCGTTTGCCTTTCCTTGGATGAACTACGCCAGATCAACTCCATTCTTAGGCAAGCCGATAATATATGAAATTAAGTTGACGGTGACCGGGACTTCTCTGTCTAGCCACAATGACCCACCATGGAAGCACGCAAGGAGCTGCTTCACGCACGCATTCACTTCCGCCAGCCACCCAAAATGTGGCATGTTAATAAGCCCTAACAAGTCGGCCTTCTTCAATCCTCATGCCCTGTCATGTGCAGTTGGTGTCGGGGAAAGGCGTGTCTCCGACACATAGGGGGCGGATGCAATGTCATGGTAGGCCACCATATCATGGTCGTCATAACGCAATCGCAGCAATGCCGACCTAATATCCACAGAGCACTCCATTCTAGCCGGGAGTGCTAACATCTTCACACCATACTTCTGTCTTGGGTTTATCTTGCTTGGGGTGGCATCTGGCTGAATGGGAGGGATGTACCCAAGGATGTCACCGGCTGACAATCCCACCCATGGGGAAAACTCGTGAAAGGGGCGACTGGACTGCCCCACCTGTTCCTGAGCTTCACCTGCCGTTGCGGTGGAGGACCGAAGCACCCTCTTACTCTATGGGGACTCAAATTGCTGACCTCCCCGTCGCTTCTTAACAATGACTGATGCTCCCACCGGCATATTGGAAACTTCGGATCCAAGATCAATGGCTCCAGAGGACACAACTTCTTGCTCGACAACCATCGGGATGAAGGGAGACTCCACTTCGCTGCTAATTTAAACTGTCTCCAGTTCGCCTGGCATACCTCACAGCACCTCGTTATATGCTTAGAAGCACCTTGCTCAATTCACGACTGCACTCTGCAACAACACTTCTCAACTGATTTCTCGGTGTCTTCCGACCAACTCCGATCCGTTTTTATAGCATCCAGCCAAATCCATCGTAATCATCACGAAATCATGCATTAACTCAACCAAAATCTTGTATTAATGACGCAAATCCATCGTCGGTCCTGTCCATCGATCGGCTGGATCCGCCATTAATGCCCATCATGCGGGCATGCACCGTTAATTAATTGTTGAAATTTTGGCATTTATTGCTGATTTGACCTGGTCGCAATGCCGCCATGTGTCTTCGACCACTCCAAACTTGTGGTATAAGCCTCCTTGCTTCCGCATTCCATCCATGGTGGTGTGACATCCTGCCACCAATCGATCTACTTCTCTCTTTTTTTTTCCCGATGCGACTCAGGCATCGCGGTATTCCAAGCCTGAATGATAGGGCTTCAAGCTATGACCATTCACTAGTTTTGGGAGCATCGCCCCGTCCAGCTACTATAGCTAAACCACACCTCCTGAAGTAATAATACTGATGCGATACGGACCAAGCCAATGCATCTGCAACTTTCCTGGATGTTTCGTAAACTTACTGTCTACAACAACACCAAGTCGCCCTACTGAAACAGTTTTTTTTTATGTGTCAATCATGCCATGCTTTTTGGCGATCTTTCTCGCCTCCTTGGTGGAACCTAGCGATGAAATGATCTTCCTCCAACTGCACCAACTGCTCTAGATGTTCACCTAGTGCTGCTGCATCATCCAGGCCTGTTGCGGCCGCGATGCGCAGATTCAGGACAATATACTCCATGGGCATAATTTCTTCTTGTCCATACACTAGCTTAAATGGTGTCTTCCCTGTCAGCTGTTTACATGTGGTGTGATAGGCCCACAATACTGCTGGGAGTTTGACATCCGAGTCATAGCAATTCACGTTACACACCTTTGTCAGTGCATGCTCCAATACCTTATTGAAATCCTCCACCGTGCCATTCACCTGCGGATGATAGGGTGTACTCTTCTTATGCTGTATTTGCAACTCTTCCGTCAATGCGCTGATGGTGCGATTAAGAAAGTGGCTACCTTGCAATCGCTCAATAATAGCTTGGGGCAGCCGAAGCGAGTGACAATGTGGTCAAAGAGAAACCGCACAGCTGTGGCCGTGGAGCAATCAATGCCTAGTGCAGCTTCTTCCCATCGAGTCAAATACTCTGTCGCGGTGATAATATAGCGTGCACCCGTGTGCTTCCCTGGTGGATTGATCGGTCCTACAAAATCCACCACCCATTTTTCGAATAGATGTAATGTCAATTGGGGCATCAATGACATCTCATCGCGTCGGAATGGTTTTCCAGTTCGCTGACAGAGAGGACCGCGCATAGTCTGTCGCATCATTATGTAGTGTGGGCCATCATAGCCCAGCACGCAGCACTTTCCTAGCAGTCACCCTACCGACATAGTGTCCTCCAGCTACACCTCCATGTGCTTCTACTAATATTTGCGATTGCTCATGCGCCAAGACACATCTGTGCAATACCTCATCGGCACCCATTTTGTTTAACTCTCCTGCAATTAGCTAGAAGTCTGCAAATTTGACTAACAACTGCTTCTTCTGACTGGTGTTCAACTCGTCTGGCGTAGTACCCATTGTTAGAAACTGGATGATTTACACAAAGTAGCCATCTGCAACCTCAATCCGAAACAATTGAGTATCTCGTAAACCATATTCAATGTTGGTCAGCTCCTCTCCTATATCGATCTGCGAGAGATAATCAAGACTGGCATTCAACCGGCCTGGCTTCACAATGACTTCAAAATCGAACTCCTGAAAAGGAAGTAACTAACGACATATCTTCGCCCCCAACACAGGCTTATTGAATAGGTATTTCAAGGTGGAATGGTCGATGAACATTTTAAAGTGCCCTCCTAACAAATAGTGCCTGAACTTTTGCAGTGTGTAGACCATTTCCAGACCTTCCCACTCAGTGGTAGTATAATTTCTTTCTGCAGAGGACAACTTCCGACTTGCAAAAGCAATAGGATGATTAAGGTCCCCTTCTCTTGGTTGAGCCAATACGACACCCAATGCAATCGTTGAGGCATCAACATGGACATGGAATTCCTTACTCCAGTTCGAAAATACCAATATCACTGTCGATGCCATCTTTGCCTTCAGTGTTTCAAAGCTAGCCTGACATTCCAGGCTCCACTAGAATGCCGCATCCTTCTTCAACAACTTCTCCATAGGGGCAGTAATCACAGCATAACCCCTGATGAAATTACGATAATACCCCGTGTGTCCCAAAGTCGCCCGCAACTGCTGAACAGTGGTCGATGGTTGCAAACTCAAAATGAGTGCAATCTTAGCCGGATCAACCAACAACCCTTTCTTACACACAATATGGTCGAGCAATATCCCAAACGGTGCACAAAAGATGTATTTCTTCATATTCAACGATATGTGATGCTGTCGGCATCGCTCGAGCATCAACCGTAGATTCACCAAATGATCATGGACCAAACCATAGACCATCTAATCGTCCATGTATACCTGTAAATTTTTTTGAATGAAGTCTTTAAATGTAGCAACAACAACCAGCGAAAATATCGCAGGTGCGTTCTTCAAACCAAACGACATTACAGTGTATTGAAAGTAGCCCCATTCAGTAACGAAAGTTTTCTTATGGCGATCTTCTTTGGAAATGTGGATCTGATGATAGCCAGAGAGTTGATCATCTGTGAAGGAGTACGTCTCCTGGCCACCCACACCTTCAAGCACTTCATCGGTAAATGGAGTGGGGAACGGATCGTGCAAACATGCATCATTTAGCTTCTTGAGGTCAACGCAAATGTGCACTTCACCAGTCTTCTTATTCTGCACCACCATAGGACTAATCCATTCCGACTCCTCAACTGGTTCAATAATACCAGCGTCCAACATGCGATCCACCTCAGCCTTGACCCGCTCCTTATGTCGTGGATTCAATCGATAGGGTCGCTGCCGGATCGGCTTAACATTTGGTTTTAATGGAATCTTCATTTCTCCTAAGTCACCCAAAATCCCCTTCATGTCAGAAAAATTAGTAGGAAATATGTCTTGAAACTCATGGAGCAAATCAGTGACCTTGCTTATCAGCTCATCATATCAGTAATCCCCGACATTTGCAAACTTCGGAGTGTCCTCCATCCCAATATTAATCTTGCGGAGCTTCAGCGGCTGACTGATCGGGTCACTTGGTGCATCAGGTGGTACCACAGCATGACTTCCTTCTAACTCTGGGAGATTCACATTCTACGGATCATCACCATCTTCTGGCCCACCACTGATATTGAAACACTCCATGAGAGACTGCATTTGGCAGTGCGTGTGTGGATCCACAGGATATGCTACCAGGAAAACCTACAAAATTACATCACAGATGAGCTGTAATGCATTATTAACGTCTGGATCGGCATCTGCAAAACTGAATGTATGGGTAAAACACACTGTGAGCTCCAACCAAGTAGAAATTTCCCCTCACAACTCAGCTGCAGTATACCATGAGCGTGGCATCTCATCCAAAGTATGGATAAAAACATGGACCCACTCATCTTTTGGTCGCGATACCCATAGCCATTGACATTCCATAAAGTGACCACCAGGATTGGTCCGCCCATCATACTTCCCAGTGTGGTAAACCTCAGTATCACCAAAATGTACCATCATCAATCTTCGGCATTTCGACCACCCATCAATCGATGCCTTGTGTGTCACCCACCAGCATGTTGGAGCAGCCTTCAATGCTTCATTCAATGTCAGCAAGCGCTGTGGTTCGGAAACTCTTTCTTCGAACTCGATCAGAAAGTCAGATAAGCTAGGTATTCCTTCATATATTGGTAGTGTAACTGTTTCAGTCGCGACACGGAATAATGACTGTGTGACCAACCCGCACTTATGGGGCGACACTTTGTGCAAGCGATTTTGCCAATATTCTAGTGCATCATCAGAGTCAGAAGACGTAGAGCTATCACTACGCCATCCCAGCTCACCATTAACAGTCGGATGTATATAATCTTCAGAAATATTGAATGCATGGTCCCATCCATTGGGATCATCGTCCTTCACTGGCTCTATGTAGCAGCATCCTTCAACCGGATCCAATGAGGCGATAACTCTGAGATCACGATTTTCAAAAGTCATCATCCATCGCTTGAAGTTGATTACAACTCCACTATCATTAGCCCATCCAATCCCCAACAATGCGGGATAAGAGCTTCCGCCTTCGACAACTTCTATGACATCAAAGTCGGCATTGGTTTTCATACCCTCGATATCTACCACTAGCCGCGGAACTTGCCCAATGGGTGTTACTTTCGAATGTTTAGCCAATCGGAGCTGTACAGGAGACTAGCTCAATGGGGGGCTCCCCATCTTCTGCTAAGTCTACTTGGTGAAGATGTTGACATCCAAACCAAGATCTAGAATAACTGAATCAACATCATAGTCGCCAATTTGAATATTCATCTGCATCTCCTTACCCATCTCCTGTCGTTGCAAGGAATTAACCGCGAGCTCTTGTCGATCCTGGGCCAGTCATCGCAACAAGGCTTCAATCGCATCAAGAGCATCGGGATATTTTGCCAGGGACAAACAATGTTCCAAAAATGATCGAAGTGTGCTGGACCACTGCGACGGGCTAACCTCCGAAGTAGCATCAAAAGTAGAGGGCATGTCATACATGACGACTTTACCTCGGTCATTCCCTGAGGCCCATCGTGCTTGAAGAAACGTCTCCCGTTCCACATCAATATCAAATGATACCTTCTTTTGTCCAGCTAACCGGATCGTTGAGTTGTCTTCTCCAGTTGTCTTTCCTCCTTGAGTGACCACAGCAACAGAAGCATCTTGCGGTCTTGGTTCTGTAGAAATTGTCGTGATGTTTGCACCCTGCTGCTGATTCAGTGGTACGTTCCCCGGTTGATTTATATTTTGATTTATGTTCTGATTCAGCCACGAATTCTGGTTCTGCACTGGTTTCTATACTTGGTTCTGAGTGGGCTGTTATGCCTAGGGCTGTGTTTGCAACTTGGGAGTGATCCCTGCCTACCATCACGCAATCAACTGTGGACAATTCTCAACTGTATGATTGTTAACAAAACAGAACGTACACTAGTTCTGCAGTGGTGGGTAGTCTCGTTGATAGTGTCCCCATACCACATAGTGATAACATTGAATAGGTCCATGACCACCTGGTCCTCCTCTGCAATCAAATCCTCCGCCACGTCCTCCCCGGTATCCTCCCCAGAATCCTACCTGCTACTGGTAATGTGGTTGGTTAAACTGTTGCTGCATTGCTGCCAGTTGCATCCGTTGCCCTTGTGGTGCATATTGTGGTTGTTGTACATATTGTGGCTATTGTGGAGCCATCTGCATCGGAGCATATTGTGGCATGAAATGCGGCGGTTGCTGTTGCTGCAGTACAAACTGCATCTGTGGTTGAGGCAGCGGCTGGGCTACCTGTGGCTGCGGTTGCGATTGTTGTACGACACGCTGATCATCCTTGACATAGAATGTATCATACATTCTTTCTTGTAGCAACCCATATGCACGGCAATCTTTGTCATCGTGACCCACCAACTTGCAAAATGTGCAATAAATATTTCTCGGGGTTGTGACCATTTTCTACATATAAGGGAAATTTTCGTGACTATGCCCATACACCTGGAAGACGCGACACCACGGCATGCTACCACCATTCAACGGGTTGGGCGCACCTGACACCAAATAATTGCAGAAATCTAGGCAATTGTCTTTCGTATGCCCTTCTCCTCGACATCGTGCACACCATACTTCATCGCATTGTTCCTTGCTTTTCTTAAAATCTTGTAGCTGTATAGTCAAGTTAGCGAGCTGTGTCTATATCTGCAACATCCCGACTGCATTATCTCCAATCGGTGATGCCTCCAATCGCATTGCAATCTCTAGAGCTTCACTGGGCATCGAGATGTTTTGTTGCATCAACGAAAGCCAAATGTGTGGTAGCAGTGTCGCGATGAACCACTCTTTATGTTGGACGACGCTCATATCGAAACTAACCTTTGCCATCAACATCTTGAATCGCTGGTCGAAACCCCATACCGTCTCATTGGGATACTGCTTAATTTCCTTCAATTCTGTAATATATTGAGCCTTAGACTTGGGCCTTCTAAATTCGGCGATTAGCCCATCCCGAATCTCATCTAGTGACTTCTTTGGGGCTCATGTAGGGACTAGAATGAACTTCATAAAACAGTCTAACGCACGACCTCGCAGAGTCGTCGCTAACTGTCCTTTCTTAGCAGCATCATTGGTGATCTGTTTTATGGTCCAGACCGCTTCACACAAAAACCAATACTATTCTGGGTTGTCTGTCGCACTCCTATGGAACAACGGTAACTTAGCATCATCGCTCACCATTATGGGCTTCCTTCCTCCTTTCATTGTACTACTACCAATTAGCTTTTGTGGAATTGACGAACTTGGTAGTGTTGAAGTGGTATTTCTTGCTATCTGAGAGATAGTGAGTGGAGGTGTGGGTACGTTGGTGTCGGGGTTTGGTCCTGCCTCTATCCTGGGCGTAGCCTATTTGTCTTTGTCAGGACTATGAGTTCGCTTCATCTCGTGTGGCCTTCCTTCACGGTCTTGCGGTTCGACCATAGTAGGACCTTCTCCCGTCCTTTTCCTCTTTTCCTGTCGGAACCTCGCTCCTCCCCTTGTAATACCACTTTCTTCCTTGGCTTCACTCACAGTCTCATCATGACCTACACCCATCTACCCCTTACCATTCCATGTATCGCCCCTCAACGGTCACAGTACCCATGGCCTTGCCCGCCAGGTTGTCTACTAATCAAGATGCATCTTCAATATACCCTTTTCGCAAATAAGCATCTTGATCGACAGTTGAAGCGATAGTAAAAACCTGCCCCGAGGTTCACGGAAAAAATATCTTTCGGCTTCACTATAGGAATTCTGAGTATCAACCGCGAACTCTCGGATATAGCCTTCTAGGATGCTATCGAACCACACTTCGACAGCCCACGATGCTTTATTATCAACTTCCTGCAGTTCCTAAATCAATTCGGGGGTCCAGGTCGTCGATTCACCACCTTGGAAGTTCCTCTTTTGGAAGGCCAACTTTGCCAACCATTCGAACAATAGGACCAGAAATTCACAGAAGAACCATTCATGCGGACCATCATGAATGTATCTACCCACCCATTGATCTACTATCAATTGAGTGTTCCTGCTTTCCTCTTTAGCGAATTCCTGCAACTTCTGATCAAACCATTCTTGGATCTCCGGTTTCATTGGGTGCCACAACATGTCCTCCTTTCACTCCATACACAGTCCCAATAATAGAACCATTTGTTAACGCGATGCCAGTCGACAGGCGTCCCACTCACTGTCGACACATACTGCAGTCTTCCTGAGCACTAGCCCGGACAGGGCTTATCCCGCCCAGCAACACCTGCAAAGTAGATGAGGTCTCACCCGAGGCGTCCAGGAAGAGCAGATGGAACCATGTTTCTGTCGAATGAAGTAGGATGGTTGTGGCTATGATACTTAAACTTATTGTAGCACAACGAAAGATATATTTAAGCATTAAACATAGTAGTAAAGCAATATTCAACCCAAACATTCATCCTTGCAACAACAGTAATTGTAAAGCAAGTATCGCATCAAAGAAGCATGACATTATTCGTATAGTGCAATATCACTTTATCATAATTGAACAAATTGAACACAGGGATTGCACCAAAATAGCTTCATTATATTATCATTTTCAACCCAAATACAATGCCTCTGCAAAAACTAGATCTCCGCAATGACTCTTGACATCAAAACATACCCGAAAATCATAGGACCAACATCAGAGCTTTCCATTCTTCAGATGCCAGTTCTCTCTCTCTTTACCACTTACAATTCTTATCTATATATAGGCTTCCGCCTTACAACTCTTGTCCACTTACTATCGACTTCCTAACTGACACTATCGACAAATGATCCAATATCTAACTGACTTATCCAAAAACGATGAAAAACTCACATTCTGCGGTATAGCCGACTCAAAATTACATAATATGTGGTCCGAATGACCCAAAACCCGCATTCCACGGTACAATTGACCCAAAATTCATAACTAATCTTCCACTCATCGCCATTCGCGTCATCTTCTTTCCATTCGCGCCATCTTCTACCTTGTCGCAACATCGAAGATGCTGCGATAGCATTCTACCAAACCGCCTGCCAACACCCCAACCGCCATAACTTTTAGGAATGGATATTTTCTCCCACCCTGTCATCACAAGAGAGGCCTTAGTCAATCCTTCTGACCACAAAAAATTGAAAAGCAATTTTCTCAATGCATTCATGATAGCACAAGGGACCGGAAGTAATGACAACCAATATACTGGAATGCTAGTCAAGACTGCCTTCACCAATATAAGTTTACTCCCAATGGATAAGAATCTATATGCCCAATGAGAAATACGGGCTTCCACCTTCCTGAGTAGCCAATGCCAATCCTTTATAAGATAGCCATCTGGCTTTAAAAGGTATCCTAGATACTTAAAACCGTCCACCAATTTGCAAACTTTCTATGGCAACACACCCTGTATGTCTGACAACTCGCCATCATCCACCATATTATGATAAAAACAATATTTAGAAAAGCTCACCTTCATGCCCAAAGCACTACAGAATAGTTGAATAATGTTCTTATATTGCTCCCATTCAATGACCGAATCAGAACCCACCAGCAAGACATCATCCACAAATTGAATATGTGACAGAAAAAGATTATTTGCCACTTTAAGACCCTTAATAAGACCATCATTCTTTGCTTGAGAGATTAGACCATTGATGACCAGGAGAAACAATAGTGGGGATAATCAACATCCTTGATGGATACCCCTTGAGCAACTGAAGAAGTCTGTTGGATCCCCATTTACCAGAACTGCAATATTCATAGATTTAACGCACGCCATAATCCAATTAATATCCAATGGCCGGATACCTATTTGGATAAGAACAATTCACAGAAAATCCCAGTTCACTCTATCATAAGCTTTCTCTAGGTCCATCTTAAGAATAATAGCTTTCATTTTCTTAACTTTTATAGAATATAGAAGCTCTTGAGTAATGCCAACTGCATCCAGAATCTGCCTATCCTCCAAAAAACCAAACTGCTGCTTTGATATAAACCTGCAAAGAATCGGCTTCAGCCACATAACAATAATTTTTGACACAATTTTATAGGCCAACTTACATAATGCAATGGGTTTGAAGTCCCCAAATTGTTTAGGATCATCACATTTAGGAATTAATGTGAGAAAAGTAGCATTTAGGGCCCTAGAAATATGACCAAATTTCCTTGAATATTCCACCATACTCAGAATATCAAATCCCATGATATCAAAAAAGTGAAGAAATAGCTTTACTGTCCACCCATCGAGCCCTGGGCTCTTCTCCTTAGCAAATAGTTTCAATATCTCCTCCACTCATCTCTCTATATTATCTTAAAATTTTTGGTATCCTATAATTCTTTTAATTTATCCTTAAATTTAAATATAATAATATTATACAAAGTATAAAACAACTTAATAAATTAATAATTTTTTTGAAAAATATTTAATTTCTAAAAAATTATATCAAAATTTTTATGTATTATTATATGTAAAAAAAATTGACTTTATTTTAAAATCACAATGACAATAAATTAAATACTAAAAAAATTATGATATCTAAAAAATTCATTCACTTTTAAATTTGACTTTCCTGCATGATATCATCCTAAAAATCCATTCATTTATAAATTTGACTCGTATAATTTTATAAATTTGACTTTTCTTCTTTTCAATTGATTTTTTTTATGTGGTTTGCCACCCCATAATTTTGACGTGGGTTCCTAACCCTAAAAAACCAATTCAACTGCTCCTAGAAGCTTTCTTACTAATTAATTATAAAAAAAAAATTAATATTAAAAAAAAATTATTTTAGGTTTTTTTTTCAATAGTAAAACCTAATTGTGAATTTGCTATTATTAACGATATTCATCAATTACTACTATTTACAATTATTAGATAATTGTGAATTTGCTATTATTAAAGATATTCATCACTTACTACTATTTACAAATATTAGATGATTCATATTATTATTGTGCTAGTGTGTGTTTGTCCAGTAATAAAATAATACAAAGTAAACAAAAAGTTTGTGGAGTATTTGTCAAGTAACAAAATAATATAAAGTAAACAAAAAAGAATAATACAAAGTAAAAAGTAAATATGAGGGAGATCGTGTAAATTTGTAAGTAACTTACACGAGATTTGATCCCTCTCTACACTTGATAGAGCCTAAGATTTTGATCTAGACTGATTAACAAAACACATCATCCAATATACCTTATTTGTTTTATATTGTCAACCTATTAAATATAAGTCTCTAATCATGGAATGAGTTACACTCGAGTTCTAGACGTTAAAAAAACAATATATAACAGTGCATTTAATCCGTTGGATAAGATACACAAAAATAACCTAATACAAATAGTTTGGATATGTTACATATTTATTGTTGTATATTGGATTTTTCATGAAAACATTAAAAATAATTAAACTATAAAAATATAAATAAATTATAAAGGTTTTTCTTGTACTAGATGTTATTTGCTTGCCGTTTACTTAAGTGATAAGGTTTTTCTTGCACCAGATAGTATCTTAATGGCAAATATTTCAAAATAAACCATTGATATCATATAAACACTCCAAACTATAAACGGAATATTTAAAACCAATAAAATAACAGAGTCGTCAGAAGCAGCCAAATGCAGAGGTTGCAGATGGCATTTTTTAAAGATTAAATTAATATAACAAACTCTAAGAACTGAAGCTGCGTGCGTAATGAATGAACACTTCCAGGTCAAAGAAAGCAATGGCTGTACTGGGCCGCCGAGAAATTCCATTACATACCGGAGCGAGCTTGACCGGGAGTACTGCAATGGTACCTCTTTAATACAGTGTGTATGCCTGCGATAAACCTAACAACTTGCAACAGCGACACAGCAAGTTTAGCAGAGAAAATAAGAGAAGAAAGTTTTATCTCTTTAAGTTGGATTTAGGTTACAGCAATGGAGGCTGAGGCAGAGGAACTCCAGTTTCTCAACGCCTTCGGAATCGTGAAAGAGGCTTTCAACATCCTCTTCCGCTCATCATGCACTAAATTACTGGGGGCGCTAACCCTTGGCCTGCTTTTCCCCCTTTCTTTTGCAACGCTGGGTCAAATCTTCATCTCCGAACCTCTGCTCCATAAAATAGCTTCTAACAAAGTTATATTGTATTATCAGATGCAGGTGGGCAGCCCCGACAGCGAGAGTACTCTGTGGGATTTGACCTCGGAATCGACGGAGCTTATTGTGTTCGTAGCGGCGGTACTGATCTTTGTTTATGCTTTCCGGATCCTATCGATAGCGGCAGTGGCGTACACGGTGGCTTCCATCTACACCGCCGATGCCGACACCAAGAATCTGTCATTCGCAACAGTTATGAGAAATATCGTTCCCAGGGTCTGGGATCGCCTCATGCTAACTTACCTCTGGGATGTCGTCATTTTCTTGGTCTTTTACAATGTCGCCGGATTGGCTCTCTTTCTGTTCGCAGTCTTCTCTGTGGGATTGGGTTATGAATTGAATTCGGGTGGCTTTGTTTTCAGTTCACTTCTTATAATCTTGGTTTTCATCTGCGCCGATGTGTATATAAGCACGGTGTGGTATCTCGCCAGCGTTGTATCCGTCATGGAGGAGAAATATTACGGCCTGGCCGCCATGCGGAAGAGCAAGGATCTCATCGAAGGAAAGCAGACCACGGCCTTGGCGCTCGTTATGATATACTTGTTATTTAGCGGAGGTATTGGAGGGGTTTTTTGTTATGCAGTCGTTGATGTGCGTGGCCATGGTGGGGGAATAGCGGCCAGGGCGGTGTATGGGGCAGTCCTTGTTGGGTTGTTGTGCTTTGTTCACTTGATGAGTCTGTTGACGCAGAGCGTGTTTTACTTTGTGTGCAAATCTTACTACCATGAAAGCATCGATGATAAAAACTGTTTGCAAGTTGGTAACATGGGCGACAATATGAACCTGAAGCTGTCAAGTCCAGCAGTATTTAGCTGGAGAATCTAGTACATGTCCATGGAGAGCGTCTCGATCGATCTCTCTCTTTTATAGTGTTAATGTACATGGCCTTTCATCTGTCAGAAGGTATTCATTTCTCTCTCATCAAAATTACGATAATAATAAGCACTTTGCGCTGGGAATTTCTTTGAAATATTTGCAAAATTTGGTCGAGTTATTTGTTTTGATAGTGTACATGGAATCGTAGTTGTAAATGTGCATTCATGATTCTCCCACAGCAATAAAGTAGTCGATACTGTTGTATAAACGCTCTTAGGTCATGAATCTTCATGGTTACAAATGTATTACAAATGTAGGAGGGTAGAGATCCAATGTTCAGTCAGGTTTGTCGCATGTGTAAGTGTACCATCCTACAAAAAAATACCGTGTATTAAATATCACTGCTCCAATTCAGCTAAATCCAAACGAAAATGATTATATATATTCTCAGCTCTGTGTCCACAGCCCCAACAACCTAACAAAGCACAGCAATCCAACAATCCAACAGGTGTGTGTCCAAAGCCAACACAGTATCGACCAATGATAAATTTTTTGAATGGAGGGTTCGACCGAATGGTGAATTGACTGGATGGCTGACTTGCATCTCGGAGTTGTCGATTTGATGAATCTGTAAGGGTCGTCGACTGAGCATCGATTAGCATTTGTTGAACGAATAGAACTTGGATTATCCATCAACAGATTTCCTTTGGGTGATCGAATTATCAGGCCATCGACTACAAATTTATTTGACATTTGGCTGACTAAGGATTGAATGATAGAATCTTTACATTTTCTGTAATATATTGATTGAATAAGCCTTAGAGGCAACCCTTGTGCTTTGTTGTTTGCTTATCATTGAGATTGTTTGATTGATCGACTAGCATATGCTCGACTTGGTATAAGTCGACTAGTGCAAATTAGAATAGTTGTGCTTCAAATGTGCATTGAAAGCCTATTGAAAATGGGTATGTTTGATGAAGATGAAACCTTGGCTTTATGGAAATTGTAGGAGATTCGTGAGAATAAGGTTATTTCCTTGCATGAATCCTATGATCGACTTGGACATAAATTTGTTGCCTTGTAGGCTACTGTTTCCTTGTTGTATATGGAGAAGGACTCAATAATCAATTGAAGACTTATCATTTCTATCTCGGAGATGAAGCTTTTCTTTTCCAAACTATTGTTTTACAAAGAATGGATGAGAAATCCAAGAATATTGTTTCCCTAGAGAACACCATGGAAAATATTTTCCAAAATCTTGTGGATGGATTTAGAGACAAGACCAATCTCATTGATGATATGGATATCGAGGTTAAGGTTGTTTATCATGCCACAAATGTTTCTTTAAAGGAGAATATTTGTAAACTTGAAGAAGATAATACCCAACTAGCTAATGAGGCTTCCCATTTGCAGGCCTCTATTGATGAGCTTCATGAAGAGGATGCTCCTCTTCAAGTAGATAATAATCGTTTGTTTGATGCATATCAAATGTTGAAGAAATATTATGATGATGTTTTGTCTTGACAAAGAAAGATGAGATTGCTATGTATTTAGAGGAGTGCAATAAAAGTCTTGAATTGTAGATCAACCAACTGCAGGAAGATGAGAAGAAGACTGTTGATGTTGTTGAGCTTGCACGCTTACCTATTTATTCTTCTACCTTTGATAATCTTGCTTGTATCCCAACTGTTTGTAAATTAGCTGACTATAAGAAATATGTTGATGATGCTTTTATTTTATCTCATGACTAGTTGACTACTGATGTTATTTCTCCTAGTTTTGAGAAACACAAGTTACAAGTATAGGGTCCCGAATGTTGAAAAAGATGGGATGTACTAGAGGAGGAATCGAGAAGAATGGACAGGGTATTACTGCTCCTATTATCCTTGAAATGAAGTCACCAAGAACAGGTCTTGGATATGATGACACAACACTTAGTTTTTCTAACACTAGAAGAACATTGTTTGTTGCTGGAGGGGTTTAGACCAGTTTGTTGGAAAAGAAACTTGTTGTTGACAGTGTTGAAAATATTGATGAATTAATTGTAGTTGATGAGCTAGAAATTGAGAATGTTTTTGTAGATGCAATTATTACTGATGTGAAAAGTTGTTCTACTCCTCTCAGTGAACTAGAACCTAAGCCTACATCACTTGTTCTATGAGAACCAAAATTTGTGTCATATCATCATCCTCATAAGAAGAATCAAATGAATTTTCCCAGTGCTTTCAGAACTTTACAGAAAAGACATGAAAGACAAAACTGTGGGCCAGTGTTGACTACTCAGATAGATTGTTGTCGGATGTATGAAGGGTCATAGAATAATTGAACAAATGATTGAGGAATTCATATAGATGTGTATCATCGACTGTAGAGTCATACAATGCTCCTCTTTCCTACCTTTGATTGCTTTGGAGTGGTCAACTAAGGTTTAACCATAGATGATAGTCAACTAGAATATTGTCTCGCTGAGATATTGTTGTTGAATGAATTGAGCGTGGTTGACAAAGACTTGACTAGTGGTGACAGTTGACTAGATTTTTGTTCAATTGGTTTGTTTTGTCAACATAGTCTCGACTGATATTTATTAATCCTTCAATTTTTTTGATCTTGTATTCTTCTCTCAATTGTGTTTAAGGAAGGGATTAATTGAAGCGATTTGTTTTGTAAACCCAAATTTTGTTAACTCGGTTGTTTCTTGTTGAATTAACAATGACTTAGTGAGACTGGTTGAACTATGTACAACTGAGTTTCTCATTGTCTGGTGGGTGATATGTATTTGTGTATTGACTTGTATGCTAGTACCTATTATTTGATGGATGGATGGAGACTATATTACTGACATATACTACCTTTATTTTTTTCTTATTGATCGATTGGATCATGTCATCTTGTTGTCTAGTCAATTGCTTGACTGGGACTATTTTTGACAACAAATTAGAAGTTTGTTTGATGCATGGGATGACTACATGGACAATGTTTCGGACTTCTTCAAGGAGTATTTATTGTACTGAATTTTGATCAGTTTAGTGGCAGTTGCATGTTGTTGTACCATGGTTGATCAATGTTTGCAGTTTAGACCAAATTAAAGGGAGAATGCTATATAATTTGTTCTTCCCTCCATGATGAATTTACAGGGGTGGTTGGAACCAATGTTTCTTATGCAACCTCACCTTGTCAGATTGAAGAGAGTTAACCATTGAAGGGAGCCGACCATTGACTAAATTTTGTCCACTTTGGATTTCATATCCACCTTATATGGATGGTTATAACCAATGTGGTTGAGTTGTTGCTAGTTTGATCCCCTACCCAAACCTATTTCTAGATGATCCTTCTCGGATCATTCTATTGCTGGATCATGGAGATCATTGTGTTCTTTGGAGCCTGCTCATTGTGCTTAAGTGCTCTAACAATGTCTTTAGACACCACTACTTCTCTCTCAAAATATCATTTCTCTTCTATTGTTTTTCTCTTGTCCCAATTCACTCCTTTAAGATAAAATAAAATGGGAATATGATGAAATTCTATTAGTTTAATAGCAATCCAAAAATTCAATGTTTAAAAATTCTTCACTCTTGTGCTCGTAAGTAATCCACTATAGTTTCTTTTATTTTATTTCACAAGTCTATCATCTTATTCCAAAAAATTTTCATGTAACATTGCAAATCAAAAGATCAAATCATTTTCATAAATATAGTAAATGCCTACCCACCATTGTGATGTATGATGTATCTGTTGAGATCATGGACCAAACTTCTTATTATCTATATCAATTTATTTTATCTGCATGGAATCTCTACCCTCTACATCAAATCTATACCCTCTATATACTTGCTTGGACACAAACTATCATGGCATTAAAATTTCTAACTAAAATTACTTCTCCCTTTGTGAAAATTTTGAAATATCCTTCGCTAGGTACATAAAAGGGTATCTTGAGACATGTTTGACGTTTTATACATTAGACACTAAGGAGGAAAAAATTAGCAAACAATCCTGAATTTTTTCCCTAACCTCTATTTACTTCATATCACGGGAATTATCTATTAGTATCAATTCTGATACCATATATCTTGATTTCATAACATTTACATAAATAACAAGCCACACTCTAAAATGGCCTTCCTCTACTATTACCCTTAGGATTCAACATAGGCCATTTATAAGACTTAAGTACTTCTCAACCTATATTCCAAAATAATGATCACATAATGGAAACATAAATGTTATCCAAAAGACACTAATTAAAAAAAACATTCATTCTTTCAGTTTTATCTCTTGATTTGGTTTATCATGTTTCCATTTTTCAATTAGTGCAACTTTGCTCTATATCAATTATACGGGTGTTCTAATCAGGGTAATTTTTAGGGGCAAAATTTCTCAATTGGCTATTTTTGGGGCCTTTTTTCAAAAAAATAAATTCACTATTTGGTCATTTTTAGTCTCTAATATCACCTATATTTACATAAAATATGTTTTTTTATCATAATATTCACCAAAATTTACATGTTTCAATGGGAAATTGTATGTTTCATATTTAATATTCACCTGACTATATATGTATGTGTTTTGTTCAATCCAAAATAATGTCCTAAAATACTATACTTAAGTATAATATTAGAATTCTTACAAAATACCTTGGTTCTAATTTCTCTTAGTACCTTAACCATTTTCCATTCCTCCTTTCTTTCTATAAATTCTCTATGCTTATTTCTTCATTTATCATGATGTTATTCTAGATCTCATTTCATGTATGATAGTTTTTTAGCATCAACAATGTAAATGGAGGTCATTGTGTAGATGAACATAATCATTAATAGAATCATCATCAATAGCATATTCAGGGAAGGGTTGGGAAATATGAAGGATAATATTCAAAAAATGCTTTCACTAAAATCTCAAGGGATTGATACAATGTTGTTATATGTGTAGGTGATTAAGAAATTTCTCATGAGTTAAGAAGCATGTTCACATATTTGGATACATCAAAACAACTTACTTTTTTCTATAAGGTCTAATTAACAAATTCCTTTTTCTCTATAAGGTGCAACAAAGGGCATGTTTCTATTATTTTTTCAAAAGAGTGACATTTGAAGAGATTCCAATATATGCATTGGGTTTTTCCAATAATATTGTTTCCATGAAGATATATCTTGGGTTGTGTAATCACCAAATTTGTGGTAACTAGTGCTAGTTTTGAATCTTGATAGAAGGTATGTGATTCTATTACTTTATTTACAATATTAGTGTACTTATGTTTCTAAAGTTATTGATTCATGAACACAAGGTAAAATCACTAGCTCTATCCACTAATTGAGTCTTTGCATACTAGCATATTAAGACAAGATGCCTCCCAAGCAACATAATAAGGAAAAACTAATATAAACCCCATGAAAAATGCCATCTAAAGAAGTATATTTAGAATCAACTTGGATAAAAAAGGGAAGTTTTCTAATTATGAAGATGGGGTTCAAGGCATAGACAAAGACATTTCAATTGAATGGGTAGTTGCAAAACAACAATAAGACTTAAATTTGGAACAAATGGGTCAAAAAGGGACAATATTGGTTGAATTATAATCAAGAAACCAAACTACATTGGAAGGATTGTATGAATGGATGCAAAAAATAATAATACATTATAAGAAATATAAAACATGCTCAAGCACAATCAACATAACCAAGGTGCAAAAAGCACGTCTTGATTTTCGGTGTAAAACGTATTTGGAGGGGAGCAAAACATGGAGGAGTTTTCCTCACAACAAGAATAAAGGAGGACAAACCATCATATGGAACCACTAAATCAATTTATGCTAATGGTAAATATGGGTAGGTTTGATGGGAATGAGTTGGTATCATGGTCTAATCAAATGGAGAAATTATTGGAATTGCAACATGTTCCTCCAAAACAAAGGGTGAAAGTGGATTCTCTTTATTTAAAACTAGATGAACACATGCGATATCATTGGTGGTGTGGAGAAAAAAACACAATCACAAGGATAGGATTTTCAAAAGGATTGAAAGAGAACTATGACAAAAACAAAACCAAGGCTGCTTCATTCAACAAAACAAAATCTATCAAACAATATTGTAGAGGAATACATTCGTCAATTCTAGTAACTAAGTTTCAGGGTAAAAGGTCTCTTAGAATAAAATTTATTAGAACTTTTTATATGGGGGTTAAAAGGGTCTATTTAACATGAGGTAAGAGTGTCCAACCCAACATCCTCTGAAGAATCCATTAGGAGAATAAATAAAATATAAAATAATTATCTATATTTTCGTAGGCTAGTCAACAACACATGTATAGATAGATCAAATTTCTAGGCATATCATCCCTTGCCCACACGACCGACTCCTAAATAACTAAAGAAGAAAATGATTGAAGTCTTATGCTACAATCGTAATAGCAAGTATAGTAAGGGGCACATATACAAGGAGAATAAGTTTTTTTACATAGACTATGAAGATAAAATAAAAGAAAAAGAGGGCCCACAACGAGATCATGCCATGCATTAGCTAGCAATACACCTCAAACACTAAATATAGAATGGTTTATTAAGAAACACAAGTTAAATGTATTTATTGATAGTGGCATACTACTCACAATTTCATAAGCCTTATTTGGGTGAGGGTGATGCGTTATTGGGGAATAATGGTCAATACCAATGGGGATAGTAGAATGTTTTTTCAATATTTGTTTATAAAAATCTTTTGGGAAGGTAAAGAATATGAATTTAGGAGAATTTATGGTAAAATATTCAAGGTGTTTTACAAAATGAAAAACTGTTAAAAATGGACTTTCAAGTGTAATTTCAAAGTTGTTTTCAATAAATGTTCAGTAGTATGATCCACCGTATTCACAAGTATTTAATATACATACAAAGTATTTGAGGAATTACCTAACTTCTTACCCTCCATTAAAAAAATAAGATCATTCTATCCATCTTATGTTGGTAGGTATTATGCCAAATATTAGGCTATGCATATCCTCATACATAATAATGTGACATGAAACTCCGTACAATAGAGGCTTGATGAAAGTATCATTCCACCAAGACAAAACACTTTATCATCACCATTGGTCATGGTTAAAGGTTACAAGAAGGAAGGATCTTAGTGCATGTTTCTAAATGATTAAGAATTCAATAACTTCACAATTAAAAATAAACTCGATATTCCTATAAGTAATGAGCTATCAGATGAATTACATGGAGCTCTTTATTTTAACGAATGAGAACTTCGTTCGAATAAACATTATATTACAATGAAATAAAAAGATGTTCTTAGAACAACCGTGAGGAAGGTCATTATGAGTTCATGTTAATTCTCTTTAATTTTACCAATGATCCTTCTCCTTTTCAAAGCTTAATGAATATTATTTTCAAACCATTCCCTACGAAATTTGTACCACTCTTCATGCTAATTTATAATAAATCATGAGAAGAGAATGCATGGCATGTGGAAAAGGTTTTGCAAGTATTAGAAGATAACAAATTGTATGTACAAAGTCTAAGTGTTCCTTTGGGTAGAAGAAACAAGTCAAGGTGGATCATAAAACAAATAAAAAAATTGAATAACCTTAGATGATTTTTTGGATTGATAGGATTTTACTACAAAATTATCCAAAACTATGAAAAACAGTAGTCCCTCCTGTGAAAATGCTCACAGTAGATCCAAAGAGTTGATGTAAACCTCATAATGAAAGAATTTAGGAATAATAGAAGAAGAATAGAGCAGTAGAACATAGATCCAAAGGAGCTCAGATAGAGGTAAAATAATTACACATGTTACATTAATCTGAATAGTGAAACAATAAATATACAATGCTCAGGATTCGAATACACTAGGTGTGATTCGAATTAGCCTTCATGGATAGATCCATAATCAGTGGAGTATCATCAAAGCATAACTAGGAGTCCACCTCATCATCAGTGAAGTCATAAATGCACAAGTAATAATCAACTAGGAGTCAAACTGAGTCTAACTGAGCGTGGTAGGTGTAACTGGCACATGGAAGCACTAATGTAGTGAAGGAGGCTCAGTGGAGGGCGCATATGGAGCTAACTAGAGTCAGAATAGGCTATCTAGTCACACTGGAGGTCCATTGGAGTGATAAGGTTAGTTAAGAGTGAGTCAAGCCTAAAATCAAGGAGAGAACTCAGTTAACTGAAGATAACTGGACTGGTAGGTGAAAAAGTGTGCCTCTCACAAGCAGTAGGTGAAAGGAGGGCGTACTAAGCACTAGGATAGATGAAACTGATCAGGAAGAAGCTCCCGGGGATAGCTAACTGAGGGCTAGGTGCTAGGACTAATGACTAGGATGAATTCAAAATGCATGCAAACCCTAAAAGTGCATGCAAACCCTAAAAGACTGAAAATGAAAATGACTGAAAAGCTAGTAGGACTAGGATGGAGTATAGGAATATCCTAACACCTCCAACAATATTAACTACATGAAACTTCACAAAAACATTCATTATAGCATGTGATGCATCAATTCATAGCATTAGGGCTACATTAATGCATGAAGAAAGACCTTTAACATCTTCAAGCTAGTAGTCGACATGAAAGTACTTATCCAAACCATATTAAAAATAAATGTTGCTTATATTACATGAAATTAAACAATGTTGACTTTACCTAATGGGAAGACATTTGAAGATAAAAGCAGATCATGATGATGAATTGAGATATTCCTTGGAATATATGTTGTCTTTGAAAGAGAATCATAAGTAGTTCTTTAAAATTTTCTATTATGAATTTGCAATTTTGTATTAAAAAGATAAAGTCAATGTAGTGATTGATGCACTATCATGAAATGAAGAAGGTGTACAGTCCTTATTTCTGGATATAGGGTGAATCCATGAAGATGGACCTAACAATTCTTAGCAAGGGTAGTAGAGGGAGTGGAGTTTTACAGATGCTCGATCAATCTATTAAGAGATCTATTGAGAGGTTGTATAAGATCTTGATGAAGCAAATTTTGGTCGGGTTAACGAAATTCTCGATCAAGCTCTTATGTTAGATCAATAATTTGAGAGCTTGATTACAATATATAAATATTAAGGATGCTCAACCAGATGTGTAGTGAGCCACATTGGACACTATTCACCTCCATTAACCCGAGAGGTTTGTCCTTGTTTTTGATAAACTAAAATTGACTTCTTCTTTTTTTTTAAATTGTCCTCAGGTAATTGTTATGCTAATGATTTTTACAATTTTTGGCATAAATTTTAAATTTCATTTATTTATACAATTAAATAAAATTTAATTCATTTTCTCTTCAATTTTTCTGATCGAAAAAATTTATGATGTTAGAATTTTAAAATTTTAGTTTAAATTTAAATTTTTTATTTCAATTATATCAACCAATAATGTAAACACTATTTTTTGTTTTTTCTCGTAGTGTGTTGTCAACCATAAATGTTGCCAAATTTATTTCAACCCTCTAGTAATGCATGGAGTGGAGGATTGAAAATTAAAACTCACTAATAAATCTCAAAAAAACTACCATATTATTAAAAAAACTCATTTTTAACTCAAACAAACACTTGTTTTTTATTTCATTTAAGTATAACCCTTATAAACCTTAATGGTAAAACCCTACCATCCCTCACTTGTATCCCTTATATTTTTCTTCCTCTAAATTATTAACCTTATAGCCCTAAACCCTTATAATCCACATACCTATAAACCCCATAGGTTTTGTACCCGTAAGACTATCTCATATAATCCTTTACACTTGGTAATTAACCAATATGGCATAAACCATATAACACCTAATTCTCATAACCATTAAGAAATATAAGCTCGAAACCTTTTAACTCCAAACCCTTAATCCTTACCCTAATCCCTATATACTAAATTAAAGGTGTGAGTATATCTTGATAAGGATAAACTAACACAGATAATACCACTAAAAAAAACATTAGCTATAAAAATGTTAGTTAGTTGGTTAGATTATAATGTTTTTTCACGTTAAATTAAATATTGATTAGGATAGTATGAAAATGTGACACCATTAATTCAAGAAAAAATAATGAAATATAATGATTTAATAGTGAGACCATAAAGGAAATTTAAGAATGGATAACCATTACACAATCAATTGTAATAAACAAGTGTACAATAAGTAATAAATAATTGAATAAGAGAATGAAGATGAGAATGCTAGAGATGTTTCAATTATTCATGTTATTTTCATTAAAAGAGTGAGATATAAAATTGACAAGGATCAAAGAGTTATAAGATAAACAAGGTACTTTAATAATGTAAGGGAACCACTGCATGAGTTTAACCTATCAAGCCATATGAAAATGTTTGGAATTTGAATATAGGAATCTTCACATGCTTGCATATATAATGACCTAGTAGATTATTCCATCCTAGGTGAAGTTGATCCTTATAACGGAATGACACACACATAGAAGATTGGAGGATCAAATGCATTGATGGAGACAATGCCTAACAATTAACCTCATATATTGTGCATAAGGATTATCACTTCCTTTATCCCTGGAATTGGATTAGTTAAGGCATGTGCTAAGTTGGTGCAATTTGATTGTTAAATGGGTTCAAAATTGACCTCATAGATTTTAATCACCCAACTAATTGAGCATGCCTATTTTGGGAAAAATTTCACAAGGGTGAGCAATTCTTCCTCTCCTTGTAGGTTGAAATGGAGGAAACAATGACTAAACACTAACAAGAGAAATCCAAATTAAAAAAATAAGAGTGCAATAAAATATTATCAAGTGCTAAAATTCCATAAACAAAGAGGATGAGTTAGCTTCAACCATATAGTATTGTCCACTGGAAAATATTGTATACAAATGGTGTAACCTAGAAGAATGTAACTTCAAGGGTATCCAACACTCCCCCTTATGAATGAGTCCTTTTGAACTCTATCAAATTGCTTGCTAACTAACTTGGAATGGTGAGGAGAAAGACTTGCTTCTCGAGGAATAATTCAAGGGAGATTTGTGATGCCAAAATGATGATAAGGAGTGTGGAAGATGAGCTCTCAAACTAATTCTTGCTGCATAACATTGCTCTAAATTTCTCTTATGAAATTCATTCTCATGGCTTCCTTTTATAGGCCAAATGGAGGTCTTCAAATATCTAGTTCTTAATGTGACATCTCCATCTCATGGACTTATCTTTGAGGTACAAGTATGGGGTTCTTGAATGCTCTCAAGCATGTGAAAAGACCAGTTCAAAATTTTGTATAAAAAACGTGGTTGTGAGCCTTGAATGTGTTGCATAAAATTAATGGTATATTCTCTAGTATGGTTGTATGATTTTTGATACTTTACCTATGGAGATCCACATTAGTTTCTTTAGAAAATTCACGCGGTTTCTTTAGAAAGTCACGCAGTTGTAAAAAGTAGAGTATTTTTCCATTCGAAGGTTCAATTCCCATTTTGAATTTAATGAGAATGATGCTAATGAGATGCATGTTGTATGTTATGCTAGACTACGATTGTCATTAGAAAAAAACCCGGAGGAATTAATCTCCACTACAATCGCTAATGTTAAGATCCATGAGAGGGTGTTAACCCATGTCACGAAAAGCACAGGGAGTGATGGACGTAAATGCCAACAATATCCCCCCCTAGTGTTACTCGGATGAGTTTCAAACTTGAGACTTGACACTTTGATACCATTTGTTGGTTTATGATTTCCATTAGACCAAAACCCACATGCATTAATAACTACTACAATCTCAAAATTTAATATCCATTAGAGGGGGTTAACCCATGTCTCAAAGTTCACGGGGAGCAGCGGATCCACTAATGACAACATGTTCATGATACTCTTCTGCAATAATTATCGAAATGTCGCACGTGTGTGAAATTTAGGTGATAACAGATGCCCCATGATGTCATACAAATTTTTTAGAGTGAAGCGATTCCCTTATGGGGGAATGTTGGTGATAATCGTTGAAGCGAACAAATGATAGACACAAAAATATGGTTTTAGAGAAACGAGATAGGAATCCCTATGCTTGTGAAAATTTATTAAACTTAATTGAAATAAGAGGAGATTGATGGATTGAATTTAGAAACTACTAGATATACAGATGAAGTTGTCTTCAATCCCATCATGAGTAAATGTTCCTAGAACTTATATGAGGTGAATGATGCTAGAGGATAGGAATTGTTAATGATTGCAAACAACCCACTGGGGTTGGGGACTTGAATAATGATGAAGTTGTTGGGTGGGAAACTTGCTTTTGCCAGATTGACAAATGTATTCAACCATAACTATGAACATTGCTACCGTCAAAATGTAGGACTCCCATTGATGTGATAAATGTGTTAATGTTGAACATAAGCGAGACTGTTGAAGCAAATGAAATTGATGAATCTCTCTGCTCAGTCCGAGGTGAGCCCTTATTTTGACAAGAAGGGAAACCAAGGTACATTATTAATGCCTTAAATCTTAGAATAAACTGATATGGTGTCGATGAGAGCTAAGACTAGTAGTAAGATGATGATCTTACCACCAAAACCAAGAACATTTTGTAACCAATTGGGATATTGACAAAACTGAAGCAAGATAGGATGGTAATTTTGGGGCTCATGACATCCCTTGATCAAAGTAAACTTAGGTGGTTGGTGTATGGAAACATTCCTCAAATGAGAGTGCAAGGTGTATTGCAGATGAACAAACAATAGATTGGTCGTGAGATGATTTTTTTCAAATGAAGGATAACAAGGGTAGGGTGAATATAGATGACAAAAAAGGAATTTGAAGGTGTTGATGGGCATTGAACACAAGTACACTGATCAAGGGTTCCTAGGGTGTGCTACCAAAATAATAATGTAATGTGATAAGGTTGCCACATTTGGAGTAAATCAAGGAACAAATTTATACAAAGGGAATTATGTGGATGTTTTGTACAAATGAGAAGACAGGTGACCAGTGAATGAGTACCATTAGGAGTATCCATGTGAAGATGATCAAGAGAGAAAAATTCCTTAGACTAAGAAAGAAAATTTCCTTCTTTGGTTTGTAATTCTTGGAGGTAAAGAAAATAATAAAAATTTCCTATGTTGGTCACTTCAAATTTCTTCTTAGGGCTAGATTTCATATGGGTTTAAATTTTAGGGTCACTACCAGTAATAATAAGGTCAACAACCTAAAGAATAAGGATTATGAGATGGTTTCCTACTTTATTGGTATAGATATTGGGGTTAGAATGAAATCTAGAAAAATTAATGTCAAGAAGAAAGTTGTCCATTTTGGTGTTGCTAATACTGTTGGTGTTGTTATTGAATATTATGCCTACTAAAAAAACCTTGCTTTTTTCCTACAAGGAAATTTTACACAGCGAAACACAAACAAAAAATGAAATTTTGAAACAAAAAAATTTCAAATTTGAGGTTAGACCTTGGTTAGTTTACCTAGAAATGCATGTTTTATCACTATCTTTGGTTTACCAAGTTCACACAAGGTGTGTGGTAAAGAGAATACACATTCAAGAAAACCCTTTCCGCTCTATTTTTTATTTGCATAGTTCAAGCAAAGTGCATAAAAAAGAGCATAGTACACAAACCGAAAAGAGGTAAAACCTGGAATAAAATAGAGAACCAAAATGAAACAATGTGAGATAGATTTTTGAAAAAATACATAAATGTAAACAATATTCATCCAGATCTAATAAATTGGCCATATCTTGAGCAAAGAAGAACATTTTTGGGGGAAACGAAAAAGTATTCCCAACCTCTCTTAGCCTAGAAAATAAACACTTTGAATGCAATGTAACACCTCTCTTAGCCTAGAAATTCATAAAAATAGTAGAATATAGAAATCATTAAATGAATGTAGTTACATATATTCAAGATCTTGATCAACAACGCAAGCAGGTCTTCATAAGCACTCTGATACCATGTTCACCTAAAACATGGTATTTCCAAATAGGTTGAACATATTAAGAAAATGCTCACACAAATAGATCACAAATTGACAGAACGATATTTTACATGGTTAAAAACCTTAGAGGGAAATAGTCCACAGCCCCAACCAAACAACTATTTGAGGAAATGTATTATTTCAAAAGGAATTTTTTTTACATATGAGCTTCTTCTAATTGATAATGAAGCAAATGAATCTCCATGATCTTTAAATAGAGATCATGGACCAATCGAGTACTAAGCCACATATTGATAATCGTTAAGATCTAGGAAAAGATGAATCATCGAATCACTTTATGTATATAACATATTGTTACCATCAAATTACATAAGTAAAAATGCATACTAAAGAAACACACTTACGTAAATACACATTTGATCAAGTTGATCTTAGATAACTCTTTAGTTTCTAAATATTTTAACATTGAAGTCACAATTACCTAATATATCTCAAATTTTGGCACACTAGTCAAAGGTGATCTAACTACAAAAAAGTATTATTTCCACCTATAAAACCTTTATGTAGTTATTGCAAAGCATTTCTTGTAGGATATTTTATGCTATTAGACAAATTAACCCAGTGTGCTCATTGTAACACAAACAAGACATATTTCTATGACCACAATTTGAAATGCACACAAGACAATGGGAATAGAAATATCATTTATATGCTACACAACCCGTGACTCCATAAAATGTTCACAAAAATAATAGAAATCTCTTTCCAAGAATACCATACTGATAGTAGCTACACATTGTCTCTACTACAACAATTCCATGTATAAGGATCTTTTACACTATATGTTGACAATGCCATATTTTCATACAATATCCGGTAAGATCTTATTCCTTTTGTATTATTTGACTCAATTGTTATTGTTATTACCAAATAGATTCATTGAAAAAATGCCATTTTGAAATGCATTTTCATTTGAACTAGCATTGTAGTTATTGTCTTTTCTACAAGTCTACTACTTTGACATTCATATCACAATCTTTTTCACTAAGAAAAGCACAATGTTTTATATCTATTATAGAAGAAATGTTCATTTAACTTGCTAGAAACTATTTATTTAATATCTCTTTACCATGATTGTCTATAGGAAACCTTGTTCTCATTGGTTGATATTCTAACATATTCCCACTATTATGAGACATTAAGTTTCACATGATTCTTGTCTAAAAATGTTTATTGTTACTTCAAAAAATAACACTCTCCCACAATCAAAGATAAGTGGACCCAAGTAAGGTATCTAGACCTAGTGCTATGATCAACAACTCTTCAAGGAAGTACACCAACATTCACCTCGATGTAACTCCCTTCCTCTATAGACCTTGCTCTGTTTGCCACAGAAGGCTCCTCAAAACATGGTAAGAATAAACCTATAATAGACAATAGAAATCCCTTCTATCCCTAAAACACCTTTTGATTATTAGTATACCAATAATTATGGATTCAATGAAATAATTCTACAATAAACCTTTAAGTTTGGAACTCTTAGATAACTTATGAATATGCAATTCCTGGCTGCAGTTTTCTGCAGTAAAAACCAGCAATATAAAATTGGAGATATCTCCCAAACCAACCATCATAACTGAGCAAATATTACCTCTCGGTGACCAGTAGTGAGGGGCACATCTATTCTCCCCAGGGTGCTATCTTTTTGGTTGATAAAATATGTAGGTTATCACTATTTTACCCTACAGATCTGCAACTTAACATAGTCAAAGCAAATCAGAAAATTCCTTGGCCTCAAATCCCCTCAGGGTCCTCCTAGGTGACCTTGGATTTGACCCAATTTTTATATTTTTATTTTATTTTTATTTTTATGATATATTAGATAGATATGAAATACAACTTAAAAAAATAAAAATTAAGATAATCTATGACACAAAAGATAATGTTTTTTGGAGTTTTGCAACAATATGAAATTTTAGGGTTTTTCACAATATCTTATTTTTTGTATTTTTTACATAATATAATACAAAAATTGATAAAATAGATCCAAGTGAAGATGAGGTAAATAAATACCTAAGTCTATTTGATTCAAATTCAAGGGATACATCATGGTTAGTGTTCCTCTCAAGAATTGACAATCCTATTTTGATGAACTAAGGTAAAACAAGGAAATAGTCCTTAGGTTGTGTTGGTCTTGACTTAATTGAGGAAAAAGCTTTTCCAAAGGCCTAACAAGAGAGACCCCCCAAGGATGGATGTCTTTTGAAAATCCTCATAGCAGATCTAAGAGATGATGTATACCTCACAAGAAAGTAATTGATTAAGCAAGAAAATAGAAGAAGAGTGGTCAATGCAGTATAATGAGCAACAAAATAATAATATAGTAGAACTCGGATAGAAGCAAAAATACTTCACACACACTAATTAATTAATCACAATATGGAAAAATAAATAGTACAATGCATGAGGATTCGAATGCCTAAGGTGGCAATTCGAATTAGCCTTCATGGAGAGATCAAAAGATCACTGGAGTGTCATCGAAGCACAACTAGTAGTCTATCTCATCATTGGTGGAGTCATCAATGCACAAGTAATTGTCAACCATCAGTCAAACTGAGTCTAACTCAGTGTGGTAGGTGTAACTAAATGTAACTGGCACATGGAGACACTAACTGAATGAAGGAGGCTCAGTGGAGGGTGCATGAGGAGCTAACTGGAGTCAGAACAGGTAGTCATGTCTCATCGGAGGTCAATCAGAGTGATAACAGTACTAAGGAGACAGTTTGGCCTCAAATCAAGGAAAGACTGGTGGCTAACTGAAGTAAACTGGACTGGTAGTTGATAAAGGCACCCTTCTCATGCAGTAGGTGAAAGGAGGGCGCATGACAGGCTAGGAGGGATGAAACTAAGTGGAAGGAAGCTCTGGGGGCTAGCTAACTAAGGCCTAGGTGCTGGGACTGATGACTGGAATGCATGCAAACCCTAAAAGTGCATGCATGACTGAAAATGTAAATGATCAAAATACTGGTGGGACTAGGATGGAGTATAGGAATATCCTAACACCCCCCCTTATTCCATCCTAGGCCCTAGTAACTAAGACCAAAGGTCACCCAATACAATGAATAATAACAATCAATAACCCAAGGAAGTGGGGAAAATTTCATGGGAAAAATACCCCCCCTCAAAACAGACTGTAAGACACACACAAAAAAAAATGCTCCAAACTCAAGAAGGTGTGATGCTTGGTCATATGTTTGGAGGTATCTTCTTCTTGGGAAGAAGTGGATCATGCTCAAAAAGCACGTGCTTATACTTGCTCTTCAGATCGAATGTGATGAGAAAAAATCCAAAAGTATGAGGATGATCCTTGAACCTGTTATTCAAATCAGTTGGGGTAGGATCAAATCTATGAATGTACAGATAGTCTTTTGTCTTCTCCTTCGAACCATCATGGGTGAGATTATGCCAAAAAGAACCATCAAATAATAAAGATTGCTTGGAATCCAAATCAGATCCAAGACTTGAATCATGGCTTCTTAAGATCTCCTTTGAACCTTATGAGGTGAGATCTAAACGAGTAAGTGCATGAGAAATTTTCTCAAGCGAATGTCAATGGCCATTATCCTCAATAAACTTATGAGAATATGAAAGAATGATCTTACAGTAGTAAATGAGAGGTGATTGCTTGGAATCCAAATCAGATCCAAGGCTTGAATCATGGTTTCTTGAGATCTCCTTTGAACCATACGAGGTGAGATCAAAACCAGTAGATGCATGAGAAATTATCCCAAGCGGATGGCAATGGTTTCTTGAGATCTCCTTTGAACTAGCAGGGGTGAGATGAAAACCATGATGTGCATGAGAAATTATCCCAACGGAATGGCAATGGCCATATTCTTCAATAACCTTCTGAAATCATGGAATAATGATCATATAGTAGTAAATCAGAGGTGATTGATTGAGGAGAGCGAATGCATTACCTCCAATAGCTTATTTGACCTTCAAAATAATCACGTGATCATGATGCAAACCAACAGACTCTGGTGCAAGAGAGGATTTAGGACCTTCTGCAATATCTAGAGTGTGAGCTGGCACAGAAAGAGAAGAAATTTGGAGCATGAGTGTAGAATATGCAAGTTCTTCTTCTTTGTCGACAAATTCAATATGAGATGTGGTTGATACTAGTTCATGATCAATGAGGTCATCAAGCAGGGAGAATGCATCACTTTGCTTGCTTTTGAAGGGGTTTGGACCAAATCCTTCATTCTGTTTGCCGTATCTTTCATCTAGATAGGCCCATAGCTCTTTTGGAGTTTCAACATCATCAATGATTTGGTATAACATGTATTTAGGAAAAGCAGACATCATTCTTCCAAAGGCCATGTCACCTTTATTCAACCAGTCAATATTCTCTTCAGAGGATTCGAACTCTCTTTCAAAATAACAATCCAAGAGATCATGGCTCTTCAAATATGCTCTCATTTTTGGTTTCCATTCATCATAGTTGAATGGAGAAAGAAGAGAGATTTCTTCTAAATTCATTGAAGTTGTAGAAGACCTGCAAAAACAATAGAGAATATCTGCAACTGCTACTGCTGCAAAAATGCAGAAACTGCTGCAACCGCTGCACTCGAAATCTTGGTAATAACCTGCAAAAAGCTCTCAGGAATGGAGATAAAAAATACTCTCAACATGCTCTGATACCTTGTGAAAATCCTCACAGCAGATCTAAGAGATGATGTATACCTCACAAGAAAGTAATTGATTAAGCAAGAAAATAGAAGAAGAGTGGTCAATGCAGTATAATGAGCAACAGAATAATAATATAGTAGAACTCAGATAGAAGCAAAAATACTTCACACACGCTAATTAATTAATCACAATATGGACAAATAAATAATGCAATGCATGAGGGTTCGAATGCCTAAGGTGGAAATTCGAATTAGCCTTGATGGAGTGATCAAAAGATCACTGGAGTGTCATCGGAGCACAACTAGTAGTCTATCTCATCATCGGTGGAGTCATCAATGCACAAGTAATTGTCAACCGTCATTCAAACTGAGTCTAACTGAGTGTGGTAGGTGTAATTGAATGTAACTGGCACATGGAGACACTAACTAAAAGAAGGAGGCTTAGTGGAGGGCACATGACGAGCTAACTGGAGTCAGAACAGGTAGTCATGTCTCATCGGAGGTCAATCAAAGTGATAAAAGCAGTGAAGAGTCAGTCTGGACTCAAATCAAGGAAATACTGGTGGCTAACTGAAGTAAACTGGATTGGTAGGTGAGAAAGGTGCCATTCTCATGAAGTAGGTGAAAGGAGGGTGCATGATAGGCTAGGAGGGATGAAACTGAGTGGAAGGAAGCTCCGGGGGTTAGCTAACTGAGGGATAGGTGCTGGGACTGATGACTGGAATGCATGCAAACCCTAAATAATGCATGCAAACCCTAAAAGTGCATGCATGACTGAAAATGTAAATGATCAAAATATTGGTGGGACTCGGATGGAGTATAGGAATATCCTAACATGTCTCACTCACAAGGAAGAGATTTCATCCATAAAAACCCCTAATTTACACTTACCTTAGATGTCGCCAACAATGCACGAGGAATAGAAGCACATATATTACCACAAACGAAGAAAAGGGAGAAAAGAGTAGCATCCTGAGAATCCCTTTCGTTAAAAAAGCCTTGCAAGATTAAGTACCAACCTCAAACACCAAGAAAATATCACATTGAAGCTTCGAGATTGCAAGAAGAGAATGAACACCACTATCCCAAGTAGACAAGAAGAAAAGTGAAATGACTTTATTTGATCCTATAATCTTTAGTTAAAATGAGGACGAGTTTCCTTATTTATATGCTAGTTAGGCCAAATTATCCTTCTTTACAAGTTGACCAAATGAAAATGTTTAAAATAACTTAAGTTTATTTTTCAATTAGTTTTTAAGGGTATGTCACCCACAAGTCGGGGACTCAACCTCGTACAACATAAAATAATGATAAAATATGATGAATTGTTGCAACTTGGATGAAATGTCGAGCATGGGAGGAGGATTTCATGCCCCAAATAACCCCAAAATTTTGTTTTTTCCCTCAAAACCCTCCTCCTGTGATAATTTAGAAGTAGGATTAGTCAACTGTACCAGACCTCACTAAAACTCACTCAAGAAGTGCAGATAGAAGAAGAAAAAATGGAGATTCAATAATCACTCATACACAAGAAATGTCAAAAAATGTTGTATCATACATCAGCTGTAAGCTGGCACTCTGAATAGTGAATAATAACTGAATACAATCAAATGAATTCGAATTTATTATAAGTTCATTCAAATTCTCCTCAATGTGTGGCTTAGATGACATTTGAGACATCATCCAATCAGTAATAATGGTCACAAATGGTCAAACATTAGTCAAATGAGTCTAACTGAGTCTAATTGGTGCATGTGGCACAAATGTAGGGAAGTATACTCCAATGTGGGCACGTGAGGAGCTGTCAGTAGTCAATATAGCTGATATAGTCTCTCTGGAGGTCTATCCAGGTGGTTCAGTTAGTTAAACTAGTAACCAGTCCTCAAATAAAGGATCAGCTCCACTAATCGTGGAACTAACTGAAGAATCTCCTAAATAGGTGGAAGAGGGCGCACTTATACTCCAGTGATGAAAACGAGGGTGCATATGTGGCTAGGAGGGATAGAACTGAGCAGAAACAAGCTCCTGGGGTTGAAAAACTGGGGACTAGGTGCTAGGAGACTACCATACTGATGTCTGGATGCATGCAGGAATGAAAATATAAAAAATGATTGTGAGAATATTCCAGCACCCCCCTGCAAGCCAAACTATGAGGAACAATTGAAATAACTATTGGTAGGGCCCTGGTAACTAAGACCAAAGGTCACCATGCACAACAATCTAAATAAATAAAGTGATTAAAGAGGGAAAACCAAGTGGGAAGAAAGACCCCCCTCAATATAGACTATGGTAGGATAATCAATCATGTACATCACTCACCCCAAATGGTAAGTGTAGTTCTCCACTGAAGAAAGATCTATTGACAAGAAATGGATCTGTAATGTGAGAAGGATGAAAGCTTCCATTCTGAAAATTAGATTTGGTTCTCCTTTGATCATGTGGATGTCCAACAAGATCTTCGACAAATCTAAGAGTAGTGGCTGCCCATTTAGGAAGAGGAGGATCTGCAAGCTATAGATTTGGATCTTGGTATTCCATTCGCTCATCTTAACTATAAGGTTCTAGATATTCAGGTTCTTGTGGATCTGGATCTAGCATTCTCTCAAAAATAGTTATCTTCCTCTTGGGAAGAAGTGGATCATGCTCCAAAAACATGTGCTTGAGTTCTCCAACAATGGATGCAAGCGAATCTAGAGGCTTCCTGAACTTTCTCTTCCTACCAAGCATGGTGGGAACAAATTCAAAAATATGAAGATCATTATGGAGCATTTGATTCAAACCAACTCAGGTAGAATCAACTCCATGAATGTGTATGTAGTTCTTTGATATCTCCTTTGAATCGACATAGGTGAGATCATAACAAAATGAACTAATACATGATGGTGGTGGCTTGGACTTCAAATCAGATCCAAAAATTGATAGATGGCTTCTTATGATCTCCTTTGAACCAACAGGGGTGATATCAAAACCAAAATCACAAGGATATGCATGAGACTTGAAACCAAGTGAATGATGGTGTCTTCCATCTTCGGTAAAACTCTGAAAATATGTGCCAATGACCAAATAGGAGTTTATAGGAAGCATTTGATGAGGGAGGGCGAATGCATCACCTTGAAAATCTGATTTTACCTCCAAAATACTCAGTAGATCATCATATTGCACATCATCAAGCTCATGGGAAGTAGAGATTTCAAAGGTCTCTTCAACTTCTAGAGTAGTAGCTGACATATCTTGATTAGAATTTAAATTAGAAAATGGATCAACTTCATCAGTGGCGATGGACCATTTTGCAATAGTAGATCCTGATATCATGTCTAGGATTTCGACTTCATCTTGAACAACTTCATCATGGGAGATGATTGAGGCCGAATCATGAATAGAGAGAGAAATTGAGCAGTAATACTGGGATTGTTCTCCAAATGGCTAACATCATCCTCTTCCTGCTTTCCAAATAATATGTCCAATCTTGTCTAGTTATCACTTGGATGTTCTGCAGGATCAATGAGGTATTCCATATTGGAAAGCATAGAAGTACATATTGTTGTTGAGGCTCTGTCACAATCATCTATCCAATCTTCTTCCTCTTCATAGGAAGCAAAATCTCTCTTAACACCAATACACATATCAAAAATACCATATCTCTTCAAGTATGCTGTCATCTTTGGTTTCCATTCTTCATAGTTGTATGAAGCAAGAGAAGGAATTGCTTTTAGATCCATGGAAGCTATTGTAGAATTCAAATATACAGCTACAACTGCAGAAGACATCAAAACTGCTTCAACTGCAGAAAACTTCAAAACTTCTACAACTATAGAGAACTTCGAATAACCTGCAAAAACAATGGAGATCCATAGTAGCTGCTGAGTTTGAATATGTTGAAGATGGAATAACCTGCAAAACAAATGAGAATTGTAAATGCAGATCTGCTACAATTCGAATTGAACACTTCCTTAGGACACTGAGCACATGTGACTGGATCCTTCACACCTAGCTAGACCTCACTGTATTTCTCCAGTGAATTCAAGGAAATAGCAGTAGGATTTGCTATGGAAACCTAGAGGCTTCTGGTGCTTAATGAAAGACAACTGCTCAAAGAATTGCTGCAATTGCTACTACTGCAAATCGAATAGCTGTTGTCAGCTCTGATACCATGTGATATTTTAGAAGTAGGATCACTCATCTGTAGCAGACCTCACTAAAAATCACTCAAGAAGTCCAGAAAGAAGAAGAAGAAATGGAGATTCAATAATCACTCATACATAATAAATGAAAAAAACTATTGTATCATACATCAGCTGTAAGTTGACACTTTGAATAGTGAATAATAACTGAATAAAATCAAATGAATTCGAATGCCTCATGAGGTCATTCAAATTCTCCTCAATGTGTGGCTTGGATGACATTGGAGACATCATCCGATCAATAATCGTGGTCACAAGTGGTCAAACATCAGTCAAATGAGTCTATCTGAGTCTAACTAGTGCATGTGGCACAAATGTAGGGAAGGAGGCTCCAATGTGGGCGCATGAGGAGCTGTCAGTAGTCATTATAGTTGATCTAGTCTCTCTAGAGGTCTGTCTAAGTGGTTCAGACAGTTAAGCTAGTAATCAGTCCTCAAATCAAGGAAAAAATCCACTAATCATGGAACTAACTGAAGAATATCCTAAATAGGTGGAAGAGGGCGCACTTGTACTCCAGTGATGAAAACAAAGGTGCATATGTGGCTAGGAGGGCTAGAACTGAGCATAAACAGGCTCCTAGGGCTGAAAAACTGGGGACTAGGTGATAGGACACTACCATACTGATGATTGGATGCATGCAGATGCATGCATGATGACTGTATGCATGCAAGAATGCAAATATAAAAAATGATGGTGAGAATATTCCAACACCTCTTTTAGGTGGTATGAATTATTTAAAGGATGGCATGATCATCAATTTGGATTGCTTGAGCTAAGAGGTGGGTCAATACATAAGAAAAGTCTGTCTAAGTGGGCATAATGAGGTGTGTTAAGATGGATATGACAACCCTTACACACATAATCACCTTCTACAAATCATACACATGACTGTGGCTGGGAGCTCCTAATCATGATGTGTCCAAATGGAGTCATCCCAAGAATCACTAGACACCAAACAAGGGCACAAATGGACCAACATGATGAGGGACTCTCTCCCATCCAGGGGAAGTCAACAATTTCACTAAGGAAACACTTGTTGGAATGAAAACAAAAGGGACCTACCATGACTAGGCCATGGGCCTTGAACCCTACCAGTCCAACACTCTACATAAATCAAACCCAAAATTGACCTTTACATAGAAACAATGACCCCTCCTCTTTGGAAATCTAGTATGTCACATTGCATATTATCTAGAGGGTAACAATTGGCTCCACATGTGTAACATGTTCTTCTCTTGAGAGTGCATGAGAACCTCTGAATATTTTGGGACCTATAGACATACACACACTTCAAACAACAATTTCATCAAACGCATAAGAGGAAGACACTTTCATACTTCCTTGTTCAAATAAAAATGAAATGCAATAAATAACAAGTGTAATGCATGGGTAAGAGTAAATGAAAAAATCAAATGCTTATGCAATAGATTATTAAACATACTTATATATTCTAAGCACGATAAAAGAAATAAATAAAGTGAAATCTTAACCTTAGTGAAGCCACCTTACCATATTATTCATGTTAAGGTCTATCCCTTTTCCTTTGGAAATAATCCAAGACAAAACTATAATAATGATGAACTAGGTAGAAATCATTAACTTTCATCGGAATGTAGCTATAATTATAGAAGAGATCATGAAATTGGAATCCTTCAAGCTCTTTCCATGGATAACTTCTTTTCTCACAAGCCCCTTCTATCCATGCTTGGACTGGGCTTTAGTACAAACTACCTTGATCATATAGCCATTATCCAAAATATGTTTGTTTCCCCAAATGTATTTCAAAATGACCAAGGATATTTTCACAGTGGGGTTGAAAATGTTTTGTGTTGTTGTTCATAAACCTATGTATCTTCTCATTGTCATCAAACACATGACAATGTCCCATATTAAGCATGGATGGTATGAAAGCTATTTCCATATTCCCTTCTTTTACAAGGCCTTCAAATGGAGATAAGTTGGAAGAAAAAACTAGTAATGCATATGTCTGTTTGTTCTAAGCTCCGAGGACCACTTTTAAAGATATAGCAATGAAATCTTCCATGTCTAGGTGTATTGCATCCCTATACCTTTTCAACCTTTCATTTTTGCACGAAATTTTTTCTTTTACTTGCATCACAATAAGGTTAGAGTATCCAATGATCTTTAACAATTTAATATCACAATCTTTAGATAACTCAAATACATGCAAATGAACCTCATACTTAACCATATTGTTAGTACCATCAAATTCTAAGTGAAAAGAAAATGAGAAGTATGAGCAAATCGGGAAGTTAATATGACGTCCACACTCAAACATGATTGGGATTTGGCCTCGTTGAAGTTCATCATCCAAAACTTACCAATAGCTTCTTTTTGTCCAAAAAACGAATTAGTCCCCAAGAAGCATGGCTAAGAATTATGGTAGAAATCAACTGTATGAGGAAGTGAACTTGGCTACTCAACATCAGCAACAAATTTCCCCATATGTATCCCTTTATTATTATCAATGGTAAGAAATAATGATTGGACTACATCCTAAGAAATCTCATCTAATATTGGTCTTCCAAGGTCTTCAAAATTTTCACTTTCATCATTGGAAGAATCATAAGTGGGCTCTCCCATAAATTTCCAAGAATCCATACCCATATCATGCTCATTTGGAAAATGTAGAAAACCACATCCATGGTGATGATCATCACTAGAACAAATATCTCCATATGTGCCATCCTAAAAAGAAAAAATAGATGCATCCATCATGTATTTATGATTGTTTTTAATAGAGGATGGATTTCAAGAGTTTCTTCATTGTGTTCTGAATCTGCATAAAAAAATCGGCTCTACCTTATCAGAACTGACACTTTATTCACTTTTCCATGGTGGGAAAACATTACTGGCATCTACCTTGAAACCTTTGTGCCCCAAATTCTCAAGAACAACTTACTCTCGGCCCCGGAACCACCATAAATGGGAGGGTCAAGAAATATCCAATAATCATTATTTTCTTCATCACACATGGAAATCCTACTAATTTCCCCAATTAGGGATTTTTAATATTCATATGTATCTTCTTCAAAGTATTTATCTCTACCTTCATTAGGGACATTCTAAACTTCACCTTCCATAGCAACTTCATATTTATTTTCAAGAGTACTTCATTCTTATATCATAAGACTTGAGATGTCGTCATCTTTAACTTCCTCAATAAATTCTTGATTGGAAGACTCTTCAATAATGGCTTCTTCATGATATTCTTCTAGGGCTTGATCTTTGTCACTATCTTCACCTTCAAAGGTCTCCTCTTTGACATGCTTTTCTCAAGGAGGGGTAATCATGTCTTCTATAAGTTTTTCATTGAGATTAGGATCCCATTCTCTGCCAAATGTCTTGACTAAATGTACAAGTGAAGTTATCCCTTTATAAGGAAGTTCAATACACCAATCCATCACATCTTCATTATTGCACAAATCAACAGAAATTATGAACAACTTAATTTTAACATCCTCGTGCACCACACCCAATATTGTAAGAAATCGCTTGAATAAAATAATATGCATTGCAAATGTACTCTCATACTGGTGAAATTTTTGTATGGATTCCTTCCAATCACCAATATCAAATTGCTTTGGGTATCTTGGAATGCCTTAGGAATCCAATGGATCAAGCCAAACAAGACATTATTGATGCTTAAGAAACTCCATATTACTTTTTTATTGATGCAAATAAACTATGGAGTTGCAAGAATGAGCTTTTCTTCTTGACTTACAAATGTGCTCACACTGACACCCGACAATTTGATCAATAGTTGAGGGTTCTATTTTTCAATGTACTTCTTTGTTTTTTTTTCTCTAGTGGAGTCTCGAGATAAGACCTTCCAAGTTAGTACTCACAAATAATATTGTCAAATTACAAAAAACAAAACTCACATGGGCTATGGCCATCCAAATTGCTGAGATATGCCTTTGAAATCAACTAAGGAACTGCTTGGGTCCTTGGAAATGGCACCAAAAAATGTTACCTAAAAAACTAGCACTCTCCCATGATCGAAGATAAGCGGACCCAATTCATGTATGTGTACCCAAGTTAGGTATGTAGACCTAGTTGAAATATGTGGGCCTAGTGCTATGATCGGAAACTCTTCAAGGAAGTACACACTATCACCTTAATGTAACCCCCTTCCTCTTTATACCTTACTCCTTGGCCCATGGGAGGCTCCCTGAAACACAGTAAGGATAGACTTGTAGGTTGTAATAGATAACGGAACACTTCTATCCTTACAACAACTTCTGATTGTTAGTAGACCATTTCCTAATGGAGTTAGTGAAATAAGTATACAATAAAACCTCAAGTTTGGAAGAATAGGAGCACTAACGAATATGTAACTCACTGTTGTAATTTTCTGCAGTTAAAAAAAACAATAGAAAACTGGAGATATCTCCCAAACCAACCGACATAATTACAAAAATTTTATCTCCCAATTACTAGTAGCAATGGGTGCACCTATTCCCCCTAAGGTCCACTTGATTTGATGGATAAAATATCCAATTTATAACTGATTTACCCTATATTACTTCAACTTACCACAATCAAAGCAAATTAGAAGATTCATTGCCTCAAATCCCGCTAGGGTCCTCATGGGTGACCCTGGATTTGACCCAATTTCCTTTTTGGGGGGATTTTTATGATATCTTATCTAAATCTGAAATATACTACTGCATATAACAACTTTATAAAATAACAATTAAGATAATCTATTGCACAAAAGATAAATATTTTTGGATATTTGTGAAAATATGGAAATTTTAGGGTTTTTTACAATATATGATTTTTTGCATAATCTAATACATAAATTTGATAAAAGAGATTCCAAGTAAAGATGAGGGAAATAAATACCTAATTCTATTGCATTCAATTGAAAATGAGGAATCGTGGTTAACATTCCTCTCAAGAAATGACAATCCTATTTTGATGAACTAGGGAAAAATCAAGAAACCCTAGGTTGTGTTCTTCTAAACTTAATTAGGGGAAAAGAGGTGACAAAGGAATAACAAGGGAGACAGTCTAAGGAGGGATATCTCAATCACAAGGAAAATATTTCATGCATAAAAAACTGTAATTTACTCTTACCTTGGATGTCTTCGGTAATGCAAGAGAACAAGAACCAAAGGTCTTACCACAAAAAAAAGATGAAAAAGGGTAACCTCCTAAGAATCCATTACTTTAAGCAAGCCTTGAAAGATTAAGTATCAACTTCAAACACCAAGAAAATGCCACATTGAAGCTTCAATATTGCTAAGAAGAGAGTGTGGACCATTATCCTAAGCAAGTAGACAAGAAGAAAATTGAAATGAATTTGTTTGATCCCATGATCTTAAGTTAAAATGAGGAGGAGCTACCTTATTTATATGTGACTTAGGAAAACTTAACCTCCTTTACAAGTTGACCAACCTAAAATTTCCAAACTAACTTAAATTGATTTTCAATGAGTTTTTTAGGGTTTGTCACCAACAAGTCAGGGACTAAACCTCTTACAACATAAAATAATGATAAGATATGATGAATTGCTAAAGCTTGGATGAAATTTTGAGCATGGGAGGAGGGTGTCATACCCCATCTAACCCCAACATTTTTATTTCTCCCTCAACACCCTCCTTTAGGTGGTATGGACTCTTTAAAGAATGGGATCATCATCATCAATTTGACTTGCTTGAGCCAAGAGGAGGGTTAATACATAGTAAAAGTAGGTTCAAGTGGGCACAATGAGGTGTGCTAAGATGGGTATGACGGCCCCTACACATGCAATAACCTTCTACAAAGAATAAACGCGAGTGTGGTTGGGAACCCCTAAGCCATGTGTGCAAATGGAGTCATCCTAAGAAGCACTAGACACCAACACAGGGCACAAATGGCCCAATATAACAGGGGACGTCCACCCATCAAGGGGCAGTCAACAACGCCACTAAGCCAACACTACCTAGAATGAAAACCAAGAGGAACTAGCATGACCAGACCACGAATCTTAAACCTCACCAGACCAACACTCTACATAAATCAAGCCCAAACTTGGCCTTTACATATAAAAAGGACCCCCCCTCTGTGACAATCTGGTATGACACATTGCAGAGTATCTAGAGGGTAAAAATTATTATAAATATTAATGCTCTACAGATCTACAATTTCTGAGTTTAACTAACAATATGAACTCTTTGTTCTAAAGCACACTATGCATATTTTCATGTTATTTGTAAATGCATAGTCATTGTTTTTCACTATTGTCTTCCTTTTTGCATATTATCAAGCCTCAAGATCATTTTGGTTAGTTCCTTGTTAAGAATGTTACCTTCAAAAGCTTACCAATTTTTTTTTGTTTTAGCTTAATTTGTTCTCATTCAACTAGCCAATGCAGAATGCATATAGCTTGAGTTGTCCAGCATACATATTAGGGTGATATGCATATAGCTTGAGTTGTCTACCATAATTATTTGGGTTATCACCCTGTATTGAAAGTATCAACAAAGTAATGAATGTTTATTAATTTGAAGCATGTTGCATTTCTATTTTTCATTAAGCCTTATTGCCTTAATAAATTTATGTATTGTTCTTAGTTAGGAAAGTCAATTATCTACAATTCAACACAATCTCCTTTCTAGAACATGTGTCAATATTGAGATTGTAAAATTTTGTATCACACTAAAGTTACATGTAATCTTTTGTAAATTTTTGCATCCATTGTTACCTTGTGACACCAGATTAAATCAACTTGGAGAGTTACTAAAGAAAAATAAAACTTTACTCGAACAAGTTTATATCAGATTATTGCATACCATTAAGTAGGATTTTTTTTTGGTTGCATAGTTTTTCCATTCAACCATCCTTTTGTTTATAGAGACTTAGAACCCATGTAATACATGAAGAAGTTAAATCTATAAATCCTAATTATTTGAGTTTCATTTCATCATCTTGAGCGTATGAACTTTTTTCAAGTTTCACATGCTTACCTCATCTACAATTTCAACCACTTATTTTTTTTTTCAACCACGTTGAACAAGAAACTAAATCAAAGCTACAAAAAGTAAAAACATATCTCATGCTTTGAATTTTCATGCCACTCAAACTATACAAGGAATGTTTAAAAGGAAAGAAAATTAAGTCTACCATGCTTATTTATCTCTTGAATATGCCAATTATGATACTTTGCACATCCATGCAAATTTTTTGAAACTTAATGGCACTTGACATTTTTGACCTAAACAAATTTCTTTTTTACATAGACTCTTTTTTACAGAGAATTCATTTTCAGTAAGGGAAAATGTGTTTTTGACAATATGAAAAACATGCACCTCACAACATATAGCATGCAAACTTTTCGCTTTTGTTGATTTCTCTACTACGAATTATAGTAACAATTGAACCTTAATCGTTCTTTTGTTTACAATTAAACATAGAATGTGTTTGGAAAAATATCTATGTTTGCATTGCAGTTACGAAGTACGGTAATGAATTCAATCTCTTTGTATGCTCTGTATTTTATGCTAAAGCTAACACATTATTTAGTTTATATTAGGTTCCTTATGTATACATTAATGAGAAAATAGAATTTCATGCTTACATTAATTCATAGATTCCTTTTTGTTCTAACATTTCAATCTTCCATTTCTATTCGTCTTTGTTAAAAAATAATCTATCTAAATTTAATGCTAATTATATAATTATGTGAACACCAATCATCCACATTCTTCTAGTTAAATGGGTTGTTTTTCAATGTCCATTATCCATGCATCAACTACAAATTATCCATGCATCATCTACTAGTTATTATTATTATATATATATATATATATATAAATTTTATTTCAAATTTGGAATGATGCCCATAAAATCAATCTAGATAGTACACTTCTCATCCTCCTGCAATCTAGCAAAAACATACTTAGTACTCCACCCCAAATTCTAAAATATTAATGCCTATCATTAAATATACTTGTTGCTATCATAACTTTGTCAATAACCCTTTTATGTGATTAATTAACATGGAATTATGTTTCTATGTGATTTTAATATTTATTAATTTATATGTTTATCGAATTCAAGCTATTGCACTTTTAAGCCACTTGAGCAATTAATGTCAATCAACAAAATTTGTCTTGGCAATAAATTTCTATACAATCTTTTCCAAATCTACAAAATATGTGTCTTTCCCTTTGTTTGATATTTTCACTCTTTTTGCAATCTATGTTAATAGGGAACACATACATCACCACCGGGGACCAAAATTGAGCATTTCACAACCCATTAATAGGCTCCTAGCACGTCCCAGAAGTGCCATTAAAAAATTTCATGTCATAAAAAATGTTAAGGGTGGGGACACAAAGTTGCTCCCCAAAAGTGTTGCAACGGGGCCACGCTAGTGGGGATAAAATGAACTTGCGCACACACCTAAGGCAGCGCACACGCGCCACTAGGTTAGGTACATAACAAGGGCGCGTGCGCGCGCTTAAATGCTTGCACGCACACCTATTAAGATAATAAAACAAACGGGGGAAAGGCGTTGTAATTCTTTCTATTGCGGCCGAGAGTGACTTACCCATCGCTTGCGTGGCGCTACTGACCACCGATTGCACCATTTCCACTCAAAAAAATCTCCATCCATCCACCAAGTGATCATCAAGTGCATTGG